>OY720464.1:22360652-22618152 GCA_963082715.1 Harpalus rubripes
ACCATATAAAAACATTGTCATATCAAATACTGAAGAAGTAATTGTTGTTCAGGAAATCTACTGAAAAATACCCCCAACATAAAAAAAAAATGCAAGAAAAGCTTGTATACGGAATCCTATACAGAAAAATACACTGATGCAACAGCCCCTCAGCATTTATTTGGTTATGTAATATACCGACCGAGCTGTTATATGTCAGATTGACTTGTGAAGGTGGTAAATGTGTAGGTACAGTGCCATTAGTTCATAAGTAAACGTTTCCATTAAGAATGTAGACAAGTGACATTTCTCAACATTGTATAGTTAGAAATTTGTCGCGCATGAGCGGCAAGGTGACATTTTTAAGAAAAGAGAGCGCAAGTGGCTAATTTGTATATATACTGTAGAATAGTTAATTGACAATTGAAAAATAAAATTAATATTTTTATGAACTTTTGATAACTTTTCAATGGCAGTAGAAAAAATCTGATGTGGACACCACACGACTTCCTTGTACGCAAGACCAATATGAAGATGAAGTATAGACTCAATTATAAAATTGCACGTATTTGACGTAATTTGACATTAACATCTATTTTTTATTTTTTTGTTATTTTTTGTCCTAATCCATAGCAAGCTTCTTTACTAAAACCAAAAAGTACATAAGATTTAAATTTACATATCTCGCTTATACAAAGGGCTAATTTAATAATACTTAATGTGCTAGACGCAGAATTTAATTCTCTAAAACTCTTATTTGAAGCATTTATTTCTAAAATCAAAATGAAACCATTTTATTCAAGAAAAACTGTTAACAACTTCAGGTAATATATCACTTCCGGTTAGCCTGTTTTCACCAAATTCTGCTATGTTATTCCAATTGATATAAAAGTCTTATATACTAAATTTGAAAAGTTTTGGATTATATTTTAATATAGATTTTCATTAAAATCTATTATAGGCTTCAAATAAAGTACCTTTTCTGGAAATTATGTAATGATCAAAAAGGGAGGTGCACAACTAGATGTTATAGAAGTCCTAAATACAAAATTTCAACTTTCTACGGCTTACCGTTTTTGAGTTATGCGAGATACGTACGTACGTACAGACGTCACGACGAAATTAGTCAGAATGGATTCAGGGATGGCCAAAATGGACATTTCCGTTGAAATCTGGAAACCGAAATTTTTCGCGAATACAATACTTCCTTTACTTTGTACAAGGAAGTAAAAATGGTGTGTGTCACAAGTGCACAGTGTCTTTACCGCTTTCGAAAGATTGCGGCGCGACGCAACCGCATAACTTTCCGCTCTAGATAAACAAATAATAATTCACATGAAAGAACATGAATTATTATTTCTATTAGCAAAGTTTCTGAATAAATAACAATTTCTCGTTATGAACTGGTGGTGAATTATGTCGAAATTAAATATTGCATCAAAGTAGTAATAAACAATTTATTATCCCACGTGTAAGAGTATAAGAGCCAGTTCCTTATTTTAATGGAGCATAATATCCAACTATTACCGTGCGAATTGTAATCTACGAGGGCCAACTACGGCAGGTCACAGGTCGATTCCGTGAGCGCCACTGCATATTTATGACCCATGCAATATTGAAGAAATTTGTACTTGCTTGAGCGCATACATGCATTGTCGTATCTTAAAACCCCCTTAAGAATTTATGGCGTAAACCGTCGCGAGCGAAACATGCACTTTCACAAGAAATTATGAATTTCAATGTGAAATATTCGCTATAGTCACAGGTTTTTTACCTCTTTGTGTGCTCTAAATCATGTTTCACTTTGTACTTTTAACAATTAGCTTAGTTTTCATGTTTGGAATATACAAAGAAAAATTTAATATTGCAATCAGTGAAAGAAAAGTAATGTTTTGCATGTACAATATTAAATAAGACTAGTTTTCTATTTGTAAATTCAAAATTAAATTAAAAACTTATATTCGTATCTCGGAATTTAATACTTAAAAAATCTGATGTGGCCAGCACATTATCTTCCGTTAGTTCTATGTATTTTGTATAAGTGTCATACAGAAAGTTCCTTGCAAAAGATTCTATTTCTTGTACATTACCTTAAGGCAGTTGTATGTATTTTATACAAATTCCATACAGAAAGTTTCTAGCAAAAGATCCTACATTTCCAGTAAAATTATAACACAAACATACTGTCAACTGCACTTGAAACTGACTCCTTTCAATCAGAATTTTCTTAATATAGCAGCTGTTATAGCATATCTGGCTAATATATGATATTTAATTTGTTTATATTTTTTTTTCTATATCCATTTAATATGAAGTATAAAATTTTGTCACACACATACACACGCACGCACACACACGCACACACACACACACACACACACACACACCATCGTAAAAATAGTAAAATCGTATTCAAGGGACCCTAAAACGTGCTTATTCATCAAAAACTCACCACCGAATTTTTTGACCAAAGACAATACCGTCCTTACCTAAAGGTGACGGAAGGTAAAAAATCTGATGTGATCTCCTGTTATGTAATTTTTATTCATTTAAATAAATACAGATTTACCAATGCTGTGTTTACATATAATAAATAATTGTTCCAATTTTCAGTGTATTTTCAATATTTTCTTATGCAAAATTTTATCTTTATATTATTTCAAATTTATTTTGTTATAATGACGTTGATTTCGTGTCAATGGTAAATATATAAAAATTACGTTATTGATTAGATATTTTATTAATTCATATTTCTATCCATTATAAATTTAAAACGATATTTTGATAGAGATGTCTGTCACTTACAAGCATTGACGTGAGGCGGACAGTTGTGTGAGCAAGGGGGAGATACGCGTAATTACCGGCGCATTGTTATGTTGTTCGAGACAGTTTCAGAAAAATATTACAGCTACTATATAAGCGACTTACGTGTGTGCGAAGTCAGACAATCATATAGAAAGATTGTTAGAGAAAGATAATAAGAAGTAAGGAGTCAGTGAGTTGAGTAGCACAGCAGTATTGTGGTGGGCGTATGCAGTTTAGTGTCGAGTGGGATATTTGGGAAGTTACTGCTGTGGAAGTGAATATTCGGTAGTTTTGTAAACGGCAAGTGGAAGTGGGTACTTGGCAGTGGTGTTGAAGAATTGTGGCATACAGAAAGTCGGCGATATCGAAGTTGTGGAAGTTAGAACAGTTATCCCCGGTATTATCAACAGACACTTAATTTTAAATGAGCATTTAAGGAACAAAAGCATATCGAATTGATATGTTATATGAGATTTCTAATATTGCAATCAGAAATTCGATGTGCTTATTTTTGGTAAATGCGCATTTAAAATTAAATGTCTGTTGATAATACCGGGGGTTAGTCCATCAGAAGTACAGTTAGTTAGTTACATAAATAGACATAGTGAGTTGAAAGATGTGAATTCTGTCCGGGCAGTTGAATATACAGACGCTGTTGAGGTCGGTAGATCGGACAGTTGAATGTGAAATGATATAAATAGTCGAAATAAATAAGCAGTAATATCGTGTAAATAAATAGTCGTGTTAATTGTTTAAATAAATAAATAGTGTTAGTAATTAACTAGTTAATTATATTCGTTGTCTTAAATTAGTTTTTAATATTTGTTTTATATTACTAATCGTCATTGTTATTATCTTTTAAATATTTATTTATCGTTTTAATAAATATTTATTTTAATTAATAAGAATTCTTTGATTTTTACACTTCACCTAAATAAAAAAGTTACATTATAAATATTTTGAAAGCATAGGCTGCAAAATTTATGAATGAAAATGAATTATTTTATAAATACTAGAAAATTTAACATAAACAGCGAGAAATAATGTTTAAGAGTATATAAAATGTCTTGTATAACAATTAAAAAACGTGTAAAGCGCCTCCAAGCTCCAACTTTACAGATATATCATCATTATAAAAATCTGCAAATAAAAACAGATTGGCATACTCAGAAATGTGATATTTTATTTTGTGCTTATTTCGTAGAAATAGTCTACCTACATCTTTCTCGCTCAGATAAATTCTTGGAAAAAAAGAATGTTGTTACTACGAAAACTGACATTTAAAATTATTAATAACATAGTCGCTCTTCCTAGAATAAATTAAAATTACATAGCATAAATATCCCAGCCCATATTAAGAACTAAAGTACACAAGATAAAAACTACAAGAAAAACTTTACTGCTAAACATAAATAATTCCAACACATAAAATTCCTGTCTAGTAAATCACTTTACCAATAAAAAAGCACTTTTAGTTAGTGTTTCCTCTTGGTTATTTAAGCAGAACTGCATTTGGTCAAAGATGGCAGCGAAAGAGAAAGAAGACGGCAAGACGGGGTGTCCGACGTCATTAGCTCTGCCCGTAAATTCGACGTGCGCTGTAAACTCAACTTAGTGGGAAGGTTATTTACGTCCCGCAGGACTCTGACGTCATGGAGCGCTTCAGGAGAAGGATTTACGGAGCATGCCAGAAGATGCTCAAAAGAATTTTTAAAATGTACGGAAGACACAGAAAACATTAGTTTCATTTTACATGGTACAGAGTAAGTGAAATTGCAACAAAATTTATGTTTATATTCTTTTTTCAATGTTTGAATATATTCCCGTTCATAACACTATTGGAAGAAATAAACTGTCAAAAGATCATGTCAGCCATCGGGATTCAAACCCAAGATCTCTTCTTTGCCGGAGTAGCGCTCTTACCAACTAAGCTATTGGTTGCTCTATCTCAGGGGTTCCCAAAGTGCGGCCCGCGGGCCAAATGCGGCCCGCAAAGCCTGTAATTCGGCCCGCGATATCGATACGATATATTCTATTTTTATTAAAAAAATAAATAAGTAAATAGTAAAATAAATAATAAATATTACAAATAAGATACAATAAAATATTTAAAAAAAATTCTTACAGAACTTTAACCATAAGCGTTTGTATTAATAAAATATTGTTTAGTTTTTATTTAAAAAATTATTGTAGTATGTCTAGTCTAGTTATTACACATTTGTACAGAAATATAATATAGTCGTCTCAAATAGATACAGAACTGTTAATCATTTCTGGCGCATCTAATGCAGCATACAATTTCAAGGAGTAAGTAACAAATTTATCGTTTTTTTCAATGATGTGCGCTGTGCTGCACACTACAACTGTACCACCAGACCTTGTCCTGCCTACCCAGTTGCCCTGAGCAATACAGGCCTATGCCATATTAACGAATATTCAAAAATGCACTGCTCCAACTCACTAGGGGTGGGACGAAAAATAGGAAAACGTGCAAGCACAAACAGATCGTCTTTTCTTATTGGTTGCTCAAATTATGAACGAAATGCGTCTTTCGCGCAGTTCTGTTTCTATTTGAGACTACAATGCAGTAGTGTTTACATGTGCTAAAATAAGAAATAGTTAAATATATTTAAAACAAAAAAATCGTGGTTATTGTTTTTATTCCGTTTTTTTAGCCCGCCAAAAAATTCGGTAATATTAGATTGGCCCGCCAAAGAAAAACTTTGGGAACCCCTGCTCTATCTAGATGGCTGAAATGAGCTACCACTTACCGTATAACTTTCTCAATGGGCTATATGACCATTGTCAAATTTAAGGAGATACAGTATAAAAATTAAATTTAACCATTATTATGACTACCAATAATAATGATAAAAACTATATATTATCTTATAATTTCACTGAAATTAGTATTTGAAATTAAAAATTTTGTACCGGCGCCATAACTCTGACGTCACGTAGGAGAATGAGAGAGCAGTTTACAAAGCTAAAAGCAGGAAGTTAATGAACCGAATTTTATTACTTAATGATATCGTATAAATGTTGTCAATGATAAATTAGTCAAAATTATTAATGAAACAATGTATTACTTATCAATGTAGGCAATTCATACAATAAAAAAAAATATTTTAATATTACACAACATACTGTTTTGGTATAAATTTGGTTTGCAACGGAGTGGGGGTAAAATTACACAAAACCAAAAAGTGTGTTTTTTTCAAGTTTACTGCAGCTCACTGCAGCAACTGTCTTTGGTTCATTATTTCTGATTATAAAACTATTATTTCAAACAGAATAATCTATATTAATTAATTAATTAATTAATTTATTTATTTATTTATTTATTTATTTATTTATGTATTTATTTATTTATTTATTTATTTATTTATTTATTTATTTATTTATTTATTTATTTATTTATTTATTTATTTATTTATTTATTTATTTATTTATTTATTTATTTATTTATTTATTTATTTATTTATTTATTTATTTATTTATTTATTTATTTATTTATTTATTTATTTATTTATTTATTTATTTATTTATTTATTTATTTATTTATTTATTTATTTATTTATTTATTTATTTATTTATTTATTTATTTATTTATTTATTTATTTATTTATTTATTTATTTATTTATTTATTTATTTATTTATTTATTTATTTATTTATTTATTTATTTATTTATTTATTTATTTATTTATTTATTTATTTATTTATTTATTTATTTATTTATTTATTTATTTATTTGAAGTTTGGCTTCTTAAGATTAAGAAAATCTAAGAAGGCGCTTAAACTACGGTAAAGTAGTACAGAACAGATCTGGCATATTGTTGCCGTTGTACAAGTGTGACAATCTTATAACAGGAGAATTTAGGATAGAATTTGTGCGATAATGACAGTAAGTAAAAAAGCTATTTATTCTAATACCGTAATTAGGCACTCTAAGGCAAAAAAACGATAGTAAAATTGGTGAATCGACGGTGTTATTAAAAAGTTTATGTAAAAATGTGAGGTCACTTAATTTTCTTCTGTTTTCTAACGATAGTAGTTTAGTCCTGTATGTTGGAAACTTCCGACTAAAATTTTTTAAGAATTTTCGTTGAATAGATTCAATGCGATTTATGTAAACAGCATAGCGTGGGTTCCAACATACAGATGCAAACTCCAATTGACTCCTAACGAGAGAATTATATAATTTAATTAAAGTGGAGGGATGTTTAAAATTAGAGCTTGCTCGAATTAAGAAACCTAACATTTTGTATGCTTTTTGAACAATATTGCCAATGTGAATATCAAATATTAATTTAGTATCAAGTGTCACACCTAAATCCTTCACATTATCAGTTTTATTAATAACAATATTGTCGATTTTGTATTCGCACCTAAAAGCATTTCTATTTCTTGTGAATTTTATATAAAAACATTTGTCAATGTTTAGCGTCAATTTCATTTTTTTCGTGTACGTTACTAAATTATTTATGTTTTGTTGGAAATGATGACAGTCATTGAGTGATTCAATAGTATGATATATTTTAAGATCATCCGCATATAATAGAAATTTAGTAAATTTTAAATAGATGCAAAGTGAACGTAAATATGTGTTTGTTCACTGGACTAACTTCAGTTTGTAAGGAAGTGAGATATATTTGTTGTAATGTATTATATATTTATTGTGTATTTTTAATTATGCTTCTGAAAACCGCTATTTTTCGAAAAAACATTATTCGCGCTATATTTTTCGCCAAACTTTTCTCTCTAACGCCTCAGCCTGTCGTTTTACAAAAAAACTCTCAGAGAGGAAGCTGTAGAGAAGTACTTTTAATAGGTTTTTTTTACTAACCAGTTCAAACAAAGCCTCGAAGTCGGTTTTTCTGATTATTGACTTTCCCACTAGGATCATTCGTTGATTAGACTAATTTTCTGCCGGACACTTTTTATTTACCAAAAACTGTTTTACCATGTTAAACGCCTATGTCAAGGATTATTTGGGTTGGAACACCCGGTATATTGACTAGAGGAGTGCTTTGAAGGTTGGAAAATATTATACACGTTTATATCTTATTTTATTGTCACTAAAAGGTTCTTTACCCCATACATTATATTATAATGTTTTAATTAGAGGTGGGCGCGTGAGTAACTTTTTGTTCACGATTACGCACGCTCACGGAACTAAAAATGTAATCACGACCAATCACGCACGACTTTTTATGTTTGATTCACGATTACTCACGCTCACGATTTTATTTTGGCACTCACGCCCGATCACGCCCGGCGGGTCACGTTCGTGTTACGTAATTGTTTCTATGTACATTTAACCCTGTTTAACACAGTCATAAGTTGTTACCAAATTTGTTAGCAAATTGGTAATAGGTTCTATTTCATCACAAATATCATAAATTTGGTAACAAATTTGTTAACAAAATTATGATCCTGTCAAACGGGCTTAAAGATTTGTATATCTTTAGTGAAACCGGAACAATTGTGTATACAATTTTGGGTACAACAATAACACTATTTTTATGCAAAAAATACTGTTGATGACATATTTGGACATAATAATAACAAGAATGTAAAGTAAAAGATGGAAATTGACAATTTTTTAAATAAAAATAGAAGAAAACTTGACTCACGCCCGATTAAATTTCAATCACGCCTGATCACGCACGATGATTTTTTCGTGCCTCACGCTCACGTCCAATCACGACGCAAAATTTAAACTATATCAACGATCACGCGTGTCACGTCGTGACCCATCGTGACCCATCGTGACCCGACAAAATCACGGCCCGCGCCCACCTCTAGTTTTAATACAGTTTTTATAATTAAAGCTTCTTCTGTTAAAAGAAGATTATTTTTTCGTACCTTTATTCATCTCGTATAAAGGCGAATTTGAATTGATAAGATATATGCGAAACGACTAATTTAGTGATGATACTAAACGCCTCCAGCAAAATAAACTCTAAAACCGTGCCCTCCCTTTAATAATTTTACTATTAATTCCCATCAAATGACTGAAAATACAGCTTCCGTAAAATTATTAACAAGCATCAAATTTTGCCGCGCCAAGGGAATGTATATATAACCGCTAATATCCTAAATTCGTTAATATGCATAATAACTAAGAGGTTCAGGAATTATGCGAAACAATTTAGATCTGCCACCAAATACAAGATTAATACACACTCTGTGAACGTTTGCCACTGTCATATTTCTCGACAGTCGCTTCAGAGTTAGTGAGAGAATGGTCTTGACAGAATACGAAAGAATCAGCTGAAAACAAAGAGTCCAACAGAAGTAATTTTTGTACAACATTAAATTACAACCCCTCCTTCATCCCAATTAAAACCACAGGTAATGTAGTTCTTGCCGTCCTTGAAAAGATAGGGGTTATCTTAAGCATCGATGGGATTGGCTTCCGGCGAATCGTCAGTGTAGCGTTTTGTTTTGCATAATTCCTGAATCACTTAGTTATTATGCATATTAACGAATTTAGGATGTTAGCCGTAAGATATACATACAGGGTGTAAATGAAATAAGTACATTAAATTTAACCAGTAATGTAACTCGAACTCGTCGAGGGCAACAATATTTCTTAATAACTGTTTTTTGTATACATTCTACGAGCCCAAACTCATATTAGGTAGGCCGGTTTACATTTTAAACAAATTATAAAATCTACACAAATGGTTAGAAAATTCTACAAAATTCTTTCGGCTACTTTAAATATACACTTAAGTTTTAAAAAAGCTGTGGGCCGAATGACTGGTGATAATAGTTCGATTGGTATTTTAAGGGTAATCTTCTAGTCTAGTAAAAATTCAGTGCGTACAGTAAACTCTACCTTGCAAGACATATGGGACAATACTCACAGGAAAATGTGCAGGACTTAGGGATCCAATGCCTAATAGAATTAAAGCTGGTATTACTAATAAAGGCGATGTATCCCAATATTAAATGGCGGAATACTTGAATAACAAATTCAGTTTTTCTAAGTTTAAAATCTATATTTTAAAGTAGTCGAAAGAAATTTATAGAAATTTCTCACCATTTGCATAGGTTTTATAATTTGTTTGTTGAAAATATTAACCGTCCCAACTAATAAGTTTAGTCACAAAAGTCATTACCTGCTTAAAAACAGTAAAAAAATCTGATGTGGCCAGCACATTACCTTCCCTTAGTTCTATGTGTTTTGTACAAATCGGTACAGAAAGTTCCTTGCAAAAGATTCTATTTCTTGTACATTACCTGCCGGCAGTTGTATGTTTTTTACACAAATTCTATACGGAAAGTTTCTAGTAATAGATCCTATATTTCCAGTAAAATTATAAGACAAACATACTGTCAATTGCACTTGACACTGTCACCTTCATTTTCATCATACAGTAGCTCTTATTTACAAATTACTGAACGATAAGTGATGTGACTCATGTCGGTAAGTGATGTGCTTCACTTACCGTTCAGGAGGCGAGACGGTAAATAAATAAAAACAAAAATCAAAGCTTACTTCAAAAATGACAAATCATTTTTTTATATGTCAAAATAATTTTCAAATCTTATTTTTCTTTAAAATTTTGTGCGTCGATCGTGCACAAAAATAGTATAAGCATCACGAATGTTAAGGAATTACCAATCTCAGATAAAATTGGGACCTTCGCTTCGCTCAGTCCCCAAACATTGTCTTCGATTGGTAAACTGTCCTTACCGTTCTTAATACTTAATATACTATTTAACTCTATATTCGTTTAACATGAAGTATAAAATGCAGTCTAATCGTATAGAGAATAAAATATTTTTTAATTTTTATAATAACATGAAATGTGAAAATATGATATTTAACATAGTTTTATCAACAAAAACTGTTAAAATCTTCACATGAGGGTACTTCCGGTTGAGCAATTGTAACCAAAATCTAATCTCTTCAAATGGATGTAACGAACAATAATACGAAAGAATTATAATTTTTGAAATTATAGTACACACACAAAACATACAGACATCATCGTAAAAATAGTAAAATCGTATTCTAGGGACCCTAAAATGTGCTTATTGATTAAAAACTCATCATCGAATTTTTTGACCACATAGACAATACCTTTCTTACCTAAAGGTGAGAAAGGGGAATAACGAGATTTAAAAAAAGTTATTAAGAAATATTGTTGATCTCGACTTCGTCCATTTAATATACTTATTTCTGTTACACCCTGTATATGTCTCAAATTGGATTTTTTTTAAATAATTTGAGATTTCGAAGTTATTGAATTATTGTTGCTCTCGACGAGTTACATTACTGGTTAAATTTAATGTAGGTACTTATTTCAGTTACATCCTGTATAAAAAAATAAAATGATCTGTAAATGCAGTAACCAGTTGTAGTTCGAAGGGCTTGAAACTTTTTAATTCTAAAGAAATATCCCTAATGGTGCTTTCTCCACGACAGCTTTGAAAGCCCGTGAGGCGACACCTGGTAAGCGCCTTCAATGTTATACTCATTACTGAAATCTGCGAAGAAAGCAGAATGAATACCCAGAAATGGGTGACTGTGGAAATCAAACTATCGACTTCAAACTCAGCAAGCTCGTAGCTCGTTGTTCTATTAAATATAAAGTAAAATTCGCTTCCAAAGATGGCATCAAAATAATGAATTTTGTTTACAAATCCTTTTAGGCGTATGACCAGACAAGCGTCAATCCCTTCTGCAAAGCGCTGTATTATTCAGGATAACATGAAGACAAAATGTAAAGTAAGCAGACAGACTATTCAGTAACTGTAGCCAGCCGAGCATGCCAAGGTCCGGATTAAGGTAAAATTGGAGCAAGGTCCCATAAATGATTAAAGGAGAATGAAAACCTGTGGGATTAGAACCCAGTCTCCGCAGTTTCTCGCTTGGTTGACTCTACCGCTACTCGCTTGTCAATAGTCACCATTCCATAGCCTCCCTGATGGGACATGAATTTTCCTTCTTCATCCCGGTAGTCTATTTTTTGCAGAGGAGATATTCCCCTGTTGAACATTTTCATATTTTTAACTCAAAGGCTTCGGGTCATGGCCGTCTGAGAGATTTTTATGAAAGCGCATTCATCTTGCTAAATTTAATATATAGGAGGGTGTAATGTGTAATATTCACCTTCTGTTTGTATGATTAAAACCATCAAAATGTTAAGAAGAACTGTTAGTGTTTGGAAATGACCATATCAATAAACAACTATTGTAACAAAGAAAGAGACGACCATACACTATTTATTTATAGACCGACGGAGAACAGAGTTGATAGAGATTGTAGAGCATGAAAATAATTTAAATGGGCACTTAAACTTTATTTTATTTATACTACTTCTATGTTTAATATTAATATAGTTACATGATCATTTAAAACAGCGTTTCTCAGCCTTTGGGTCGCGAAGGGGTTACGAGTGGGTCGCGTAAACTATTCAGAATTTTATAATTCTGATTACTAAATGCCAATCATATTTTTCTAAATGTATATAAAATTTCACTAAAATTTTACTAATGTTAATATTAGCAATACAATGGAGAATTGCTACTGCTAATAACCCTACCGAGGTCTTGATTTTATTTAAAAAATCTGAAGTGGACACCACACGAGTTTTAATTGGTTTCTGAATGCAAACTATAATAATATAAACATCTTTATTTTGATGAAGATATACCTACTTACCTAAACATTTAATTCTGCGTTCTAATTATGGTCCAAATGATATGCGCTAGACATAATGTTGTCTTTATTTTAAATGTCGAATTAAAACATTTTTTAATAAATCGTAGAAATGGGCTTTAGCATCCAGGAGAAATTTTTATTTAAACGATGAGCCTCCTAATCGCTAGACTAGCGATTGGGAGGCTCTGGGTTCGAATCCCAGCGAGGTCCATGATTTTTTCAAAATTCTTTCTTCGTTTAAATAAAAAATTTCTCCTGGATCCTAAAGCCCATTTCTACGATTTAAACATTTAGGTTGGATCTCAAATAATTATTCTACTATTTTTTAATGAAATTATAATTTGACAGTTAAACATCAAACAGTTACTAAACATACGAAAAGCATTTTTTTTATTAATTTATAAGTAGAATTTTATAATCTACAACTTTTATTTGAAGATTTTTTTTCTAAAATAATTTGGGGGCAACGCGCAAGTAAAAACTGTTTTACCATGTTAAATGCCTATGTAACGGATTTCCAGCGCCATCCGGCCTATACAAATGTTGACATACAAAAGTCCTAGAATCGTTAATTTCAGCGTTGTCGAAAAGGTCAGCGTATCATTTGTAGAGTGGAATTAGTTTAAGAATTTGACACTGACGCACACGACAAATGCGCAAAGTGCGTGAGGTAGGGTCTCAATTTTAACTTATAAGTACCTCAAGTGGCGTATCAATTATTTTTGATGAATTATTTCAATGTTTGAATTTATGTAGTATATTTATTCACGCCCTTGGGCTGTGTATGATTATACCACTGACACCAACTGTTTTTGAAGACATCGCAGATATTTATTAACTCTTGAATTTTAAAAGAGATATTATTAGCACCACAGTCACAACAAATGAAAGAAATTCGAACGAAGGGCACTGTCGTACCAGGTGCGCAACCTGCGAAGCCAAAGCCGTTGCTATGGCAACGTCAAAAATGTGTTTACTGCGCAATAACTTCAGTGTCACATTCTTACAGTAATTCCACTTAAAAAACCTCATCTACACGTTAGGCCATCTAACGCCAATAAATCAATATAAACAAATACCGATTAGGCAAAGCAAGGCGAGTCGGCGCAAGTATTTTGCGTCTACATGTTGGCAAGTATTCTCTCGTCTCGTTTTCGGATCTGTAATCTCAATCTCGTTCTCATTCTTGCACATTTTTTTGGGTCTCGTCTCGTTCTCTCACGAGAGTCTCGCTATAAAAATAAGCGCTTACGCACTACGCATTTACGTAACAGTTTACCTACAAGAGACAAGTTCGCACCAATCGCACCATCTTCCGTGTATTTGCAGTCGTATACGTATAAATATAATAAAGACACGAAACACTAAATTCTGGTCACCAAATTATTTCAATACGAACATAACGTTTATTCATTAACGCTCACCAGAAAATGTGATAAGTTGGTAAATAATTTAATTTACCAGTTTATTACCAAATTGTGATCTCTAAACTATTTCAATGCTAACATCTGTTAATACATTCTGTCATCGGTAAAATGAATTAAAACATTAAACAATTCTTTTTTGTAACTTTGTAAACCGGTATATTGGTAACCCGCCGGCAACCAATCACTCCGCTTCTCTTCGTTTTGGCTCCCATCGACTTAATATAAACATCCTTTACTTTTCAGGGGCGGCAAGAAAATGTTAACCGTGGTTTTAACTGGGGTGAATTAGGGACTGAAATATTGGAGAAAACTAGTTCTATTGAATGTAAAACCGATTTTGTTTTATTTTGCATTTACTCACTCTGGGACCGATACCAATTGTGAATTCATATAATTTTCACATTCACGTATTCTATGCACGAATTAGCGTTGACTCCACTCCTTGTACGGTGCATTTTTCATTGCATTTATGAGTCAAAGCTATAAAGGTCCAAATACTTTTTATTGCGAGTCTCTCGCGAGATTTCTCGCTTCTCACAGTTGTTATGTCGATCTCGCCTTGAATTTTAAACTGCAATCTCGCTCTCGTTCTCGTCTCGCATAATGCAACGAAACGAGACGAGATGCAAAAGTACTCTGGCCTCGTCGTGCATCACTAGGCCAGTATTAAGGTTTCTCGTTACTTTGACTCATGCACCATAAACCGACACAGGCGAGCGTCGGCAAAAGCTTTTCCACACGTTGGTGTAAACTCGGCGTTGGCTTTCATTCGCCTAACCAGGGCCAACGTGTAGATGAGGTATAAGACTGAAAATCGCGAAAGACATGGAATTCCGCAGAGATCAGATCACCCACTAATTGGAAGATGAAACATTCATGTATCCAACTGATTTAGAACCCACTATAACTATAAGCTGTCGGATCATAATCTTCAAAATCAAAATGCAACTAATATAAGTTCTTTGTAATTGTATTCGTATCCTTTTCGATAGATCAAAAAGTTTATTGGGCATCTTTTTAATTAAGAAGGTGTCAAAGAACTCTTATATCGCCGCAACAACTGTAATATTTAGAATGAACAAGCAGTGGCGTACCTAGGTTGGGGCAAACAGGGCAGGTGCCCTGGGCGCCAGAACCAAGGGGGCGCCGCTTGGAGCCCTTGGTATCCATAAGTAACTTGGGTGCCAGAATTTAAAGTGTAAAAACTGTTGATTACTGTGCGTATTGACATTTTTCGAAACTATTGAAGCTCTCAATCTGTTTTTTCATCGTCTACTCAACGCTGGGAAATACTCAAAAACGCTGTGCCCATAGTTATTAAATCTGAGTCTAAAACAAAATGGAGTGCAAAAGCCCATAAATAAATAACTACCTTGATGGCATACTTAAAGTTCTCGAGACTATAATGGATGATGCAAATGAAACGAGTGAAACAAGAAGTGATGCTAAGCAATTGTATAACCGTATGTTGACACTCGAGTTTCTGTCTCTACTTGGATTTTGGACGAGCGTACTCATTCCTATTGATATAGTTCAGAAAAGACTGCAAGATATAAATATGAACTTTCATGATGCCGTTTTAGATTTGAAAGGTTTAAGAGATTATTTTCGCAATAAAAGAGAAACTTTGGTGACAAGCTCTGAAAATTGGACTTAGTCTCTGTCAAAACTGGGATGTTACAACCAAAAAATCTTAGTATAGCCATGCAAATAATGTTATTATCTGAGAGCCTTCATGGGTCAAGATCGATTAAGTGATCTTTCTTTGCTGTGCGTTGAAAGGGGAGAAACTGAAAAGACTGATTTTTAGTACGTTATTAATGCCTTTGCATCAGTAAAGGCAAGGAAGATGCAGATGTAAAAATCATGCAGACCAAATTCGTGGATATGTTTTGTTAGACCTCGTTGTGCCACTCGCCGTCGCCGAATATGTTTATGTTTTCGCACATCGACTCTCTGAACAACTAGACCAGGGGAGATCTCCAACAACTTAACACGCATAAAACCACCTTAGGAGAGATAACTGGACTGACTACTTATACTCGACTGATACATAATTAATGTTAAATATTTGATAGCTAAATAAACATATAAAGGTGTTCCGCAACTCGACCGACAAACATATACCATATATTCCGGGGGTCATTACGATCAAAAAATGGTATATGACCTATAGGTTTTTTCGGTCGAGTCGCAGAACACCCGTATATTGATAGTTATTTGGTTATTGTGCTGATTCATTCAGGGTTGAAGTTACTTAAGAATATAAATATGGATATTCTTAAGTAATTTCAACAACAATACAAATGCCACATATCTCGCTGCACTAAACCAAGAAAGAAGTAATCTTGATTTTACATTGTTGACAGGGGGCGCAATTACGACCCTTGCCCTGGGCAACATTTCACTTAGGTACGCCACTGTGAACAAGTGGTTAGTTTGAAGAGTCCATCTGAGTAGTTTTATCGTTAGTACGTTATTTAAAAATTGGCCTACTTCATCATAAAGTATGGGTTTTCCGAACGGAGAAACGAAATAAATCTTATTGAATTTTAAATTTAGTGTGCCTGCCTGGTCTAAACATAGTAATCATAAATAAAAATTGTAATATTAATGCCTTTGCATCAGTAAAGGCAAGGAAGATGCAGATGTAAAAATCATGCAGACCAAATTCGTGGATATGTTTTGTTAGACCTCGTTGTGCCACTCGCCGTCGCCGAATATGTTTATGTTTTCGCACATCGACTCTCTGAACAACTAGACCAGGGGAGATCTCCAACAACTTAACACGCATAAAACCACCTTAGGAGAGATAACTGGACTGACTACTTATACTCGACTGATACATAATTAATGTTAAATATTTGATAGCTAAATAAACATATAAAGGTGTTCCGCAACTCGACCGACAAACATATACCATATATTCCGGGGGTCATTACGATCAAAAAATGGTATATGACCTATAGGTTTTTTCGGTCGAGTCGCAGAACACCCGTATATTGATAGTTATTTGGTTATTGTGCTGATTCATTCAGGGTTGAAGTTACTTAAGAATATAAATATGGATATTCTTAAGTAATTTCAACAACAATACAAATGCCACATATCTCGCTGCACTAAACCAAGAAAGAAGTAATCTTGATTTTACATTGTTGACAGGGGGCGCAATTACGACCCTTGCCCTGGGCAACATTTCACTTAGGTACGCCACTGTGAACAAGTGGTTAGTTTGAAGAGTCCATCTGAGTAGTTTTATCGTTAGTACGTTATTTAAAAATTGGCCTACTTCATCATAAAGTATGGGTTTTCCGAACGGAGAAACGAAATAAATCTTATTGAATTTTAAATTTAGTGTGCCTGCCTGGTCTAAACATAGTAATCATAAATAAAAATTGTAATATAGTGCGGTAGCAAAAAGAGTAGAGTTCTGAAGTTAATAAAAATGTACATAAATTCAAGTTCGCGTGGGGCACACGAATGCAACAGTGAAGCTTGCGAACCAACATCTGCGGGCAGCAATCAAACCAGATTCCAAAGTCAACATTTCGCTGAGAAAAAGTCCTCAAGTACGCGTCGTCGCGATTTGAATACCTCGTGTCTATGTCGCATGTAAGGTAAACATTAACCAAGCCGGCCGAATTGAAAAATTGATTCGATTGTAGTCAAATCGAGTAGAAATCTCTTAAAAAGTTGGGAATAAATCGCCTAGCGCCAGCACATGAAATAGGGCATGAAACTCGTTCAGTGTCGTATAAATGTATTTGTGAAATTGATTTCACGTCACAACGGCAGTGTATCGATTGCTTACCTTTGCGAACGATAAAGATGGTAAGAGATTCTACCAACACTCAATTACGTATTATAGCAAATAAAGTCGATATTGCAATAACTGGACATACATATCAACTGTGACAAAAAATATTTAGATACGTAGAACTTAGACTAGGATAGTTATTTATTATATGAGTGTGGAATGTATCATATTAGTCACGAATAATTTTCTTTAGTGACTAACATACATTTCACGCGAGTGTAATACAACGTTTTATTCAACACTTTTTTAAAAACTTCTTGAATTATTTTTGTTTTCATTCATCGTTTGACACTGACAAGTCAATTGATGTAGTATTTTAAATTACAAAGTAGCCATTGAATGGTTGTTATGGTTTTGTTATACTGTTATTAAAGAAAAAAAAATGGTGTAAGAATTATTGTCTGTCATTGGAAATTATTTGAAAGAAAAATACATTAAATTGGGTAAAAATGAGAACCTTCCTTTAAAACATATGTACTTAAGGACAAGCAGCATCTCTCGTTTCATCAGCCGTTCATGACAGCTGCCATTTTGTAAAGATAAGCTATTTCAGGATAAATATTAATATTAATTTAAATAAATAAGTATCGTAATGTTAAATTATTACAATATTCCAATAATGAAATAATTTTGTAAAATTCCATTTTATTTATATTTAAAAAAACAGAAAAATCAGTAATAATTCCTCCGTGACTTCTAAAATATTCTCTCATGGAGCGACAGTGCTGTACATTAGTTATTTCAAATAACCAAAGTAACAAGTATATTATGAGTCGCTGTTGGATAAAATTATTTTCAAATTTTGGATTCCATAAAAGTAATCCCTGTCTTGTGGTACTGTCTATCCAACAGTTTTGGTAAGTACCCTCAACGGTACAGTTATATCGTCATTACACGTCTATGTTCATCTGTTTTTAACAGTTAAACTGCAATAATTAATTTATAAGAACCCTAAAATTATCTTGCGGTAACCGTTTGAGCACCCCTGTTTTAAATAATATAATTATTTAAAAATGCAGATAAAAGAATGATCAAATAAGGTATGGTGTAATTCGGTTAAAATTATTCCATTAATTGGTTATTATATTAACAGGTTACTGCAAATAGAAAATCGGATGCATGATTAATCGGTTAAACCGGTTATAAGTAACCAGTTATTAATATAAATAAATAATTTTTTTTAATGACATTTTAATTAAATTGGTAAAAATGAAAAACAATAACTTTATTGAATTACAATAAAAAATAAAGAAAGAAAAATTACGTTGACATTTTTTGAATGGAAAACTATATATATATATATATATATATATATATATATATATATATATATATATATATATATATATATATATATATATAAAACCATTAATAGTAATATTTTTATTTCATATTCTTCTTTATTCAAAGACCTGATTCTTGTATCGCCACAAACTTGATTCTTGTGTCTCCACAAATTCGTTTATTTCTGTTTTAATAAGGGATATTTACTATTAGTCGGTTAACAGTTACTTACAGTTAAATAACCGGTTTTTCGTGGTTCACCAGACAACTAGTTAGCCCTATTCGACAGTTGTCGTAGTTACAAACTAGCAAATCACAGTTAGTCAGTTAACCATAACAATATGGTTAATCGAAAACTAATTTATACAGTTTTTGACAGCAGTGGTATGGCCAAATGAATCTAAATTTGAAGTATATTTCATTTCACTTTGTTGTCACTAATAAAGATAAAAGTGTGTTTTTAACCTATTGCGATTTCATCATAAATGAGTAGTTTTTGAATATTTTCTGGTTCAGGAAACAAATTTTGACAAAATGTACAATAATATTGAAACATGACACCAGCAGAAGAATGTTGTAAGTTTATTGCGATTATGCTAAAAATAATTTTTCCAAGTTCCAAACATTAAGTCAACCAGACAAAGAAAATATTGATAATGTTAATAAAAAATAATTGCGAATAATGTCTTTCACCGAAAGAATGGAAGATACCGCTGTATTTAAACGATTTTCTTGTAAAATCTCTCGCGATATTTTTTAAATGACACGAGGAAAAATTATGGCTTAGAGGCCCACCTTAAAATTTAAATATGCCCAAACAAATAGCGAAGAATAAATTACTTTTGACAAGAACACAAGATAAGGCACGGTGCATACGGATTTGAATACGAAACAATATTTATTTACGTTCATGCAGCGAATATTTCATGCCTTCTTTCTTGTTGGAGCTCTTTTATAAATCTCTTCAATTTACAATTTCATGGGAATAATATTTCATTAGCCAAATCAATAAATGAAATAAAAAAGAAATGGTAGATGATGTTGGGTAAAAATAGCTGCAAAACAAATTGATTTTAATGGGAATAATAACGCGAATGTACGGTGAGCGTTGCGTGTAGTAAAATAAATAACGCTCTAACAGGCTCAATAAATTATGAAAGCGTTATGCGTAATATTTGTTCGCGGCATAAGAAACACAAGAGGGTTCTTATTGTATTTAGGCCAGCGCGTAAATATTTGGAGAAGCCCCATGTTTAGAAATAACAAGTGCCATATGCACATGATCGATTTGAGAGCTATTTTATTGTATATTTAATGAGCTCGCAAAAAGGGAGCCACCACTTCGACTAACTAAGTAAGAAATCAAAGATTGGTCGATAGAATTATAACCTTACACTAGAGAATCTAGTGAAGAAGTTAGCACGAGTAATATCTTCAATAATGAATGCCAATGAGTTTTAGCTTTCAGAAAAAATCTGATGTGGCCAACACATTACCTTCCGTCAGTTCTATGTATTTTGTATAAATATCATACAGAAAGTTCCTTGCAAAAGATTCCATTTCTTGTACATTACCTTAAGGCAGTTGTATGTATATCGTACAAATTCCGTACAGAAAGTTTATAGCAAAAGATCCTATATTTCCAGTAAAATAATAACACAAACACACTGACTACGTTTAACTCAACGTTTGAAGCCGCTTGAATTTATTAAATCCCTTTTCAATCTCGAAATAAACAATCGTGATTAATATTTGAAGCTGCTTGAAAATGTCAAGTCAAGCCTATAAAATAACAAACTTTGACTTACGAAGCGGCTTGATTTCTGTCAAAATATATAGTGAAGCTTCTAATAATGTAACTACGCATGCGCACATTCGCAATATGTTGCAGTGTTATTAAATTCATATCATTTGTTGGTTGTTTGCATTTTACCTCAGTCGCGACATAAAACTTAGTAAAATTGTCGAAAAGCGAAATATTTGGAGCGATGAAATAAATGTTTTTTTAATGTTTTTGAAAGAGAAGTCATTATATCATGACAATCTTTAGATTTTGGGGTTATATATCCAGAATGAAATTAAATCATATACCTCTCCCTTTTCTGTCTGCATCGATTATTTAACTATCTTTTTTTAGTCGATACGAATTTAAAGAAAATTGAAAATAACTCAATCCTATTTTCAATCCTCTGAGATAAACCAATGGGATTTTTAAAATCATAATATACTTGAAGCCGCTTGAATTATCGAGATAAACGTAGTCAGTGTCAACTGCACTTGACACTGACACCTTTCAATCAGAATTTTCTTAATATAGCAGCTATTTCCAGAGTTATAGTATAGCTGGCTAATAATGATATTGAATTACGAGTACTTTATAATTTTTTAACTCTATATCCATTTAATATGAAGTATAAAATGCATTCAAATCGTATAGAAAATAAAATATTCTATAATAACATTAAATGTGAAAAATGATATTTAACATCGTTTTTTCAACACACACGCACGCACGCACGCACGCACGCACGCACTCACGCCCGCCCGCACCTACACACACACACACACACACACACACACACACACAAAACTTAAAAAAAAAACTGTGGGGCCAATGACTGGTGATAATAGTACCCTGAACTTTTGGCACAATGAAAAGCAACTTCGTAAAAATTCAGTGCGTACAGTAAAATCTACCTTGCATGGGAAAATACTCACAGGAAAATGTGCAAGACTTAGGGTTTCAATGCCTAATAGATTTAAAGCTGGTATTACTAATAAAGGCGATGTAACCAAATATTAAATCGCGGAATACTTGAATAACAAATTCAGTTTTTGTAAGTTTAAAATCTATATTTTAAACTAGTCGAAAAAAATTTGTAGAAATTTCTCACCATTTGCGTAGGTTATATAATTTGTTTATTGAAAATGTTAACTGACCCAACTAATATGAGTTTGGGCTCTACATTTGTGTAAAATTTACGGCCATGATACATATTGCAATGGTTTTCTGTAATACATATTCCAACCACAATTTGTTGATCATTTCGTTTTGGTTATTTCCCATGTAATCTGTGAATAACAGAATTTATGTATGTTTTAATTCAGATTTCAGATTCATATATCTTTTCACAACCTAAAATTATATCTAAGATACGATAGGCCCACCCTGCAAGAGTATAACGAAAAAAAAGACACTAACAACTGGCTTTACACAAACATAAAACATGAATATTGTTAAAGTCCATTGGACTCCCCCTCTTTTTAACAAAAAATATATTTTTTGCACGATCGGGTTATTTTTTAAGTTTACGAAGAATGTAGGTCTTATTTACAAATTACTGAACGGTAAATGATGTGATTCACGTCGGTAAGTGATGTGCTTTACTTACCGTTCAGGAGGCGGGATGGTAAATAAATAAAAATTAAAATCAAAGCTTACTTCAAAAATGACAATTGTTTTTAATATGTTAAAATAATTTTCAAATCTTGTTTTTCTTTTAAATTTTGTGCGCCGATCGTGCAAAAAATAGTATAAGTATCACGAACGTTAAGGAATTACCGATCTTAGACAAAATTGGGACCTTTGCTTCGCTCAGTCTCCAAACATTGTCTTCGATCGGTAAATTGTCCTTGGGTGACTTTTTCAATATTGAGATTCTATCACATGCATTTATTTGAATTCTTTTAAGTTGTTATGACTATTGCTAGATTAATCCAATTGTCCTTAAATATGGAGGCGAATTTGAATGAAAACCATTTAAATTCTATATCACCATTTTAGTTCTGAAGTTATCTTTTGATGTGATTGGGTACATGAAACATGGAATCAGAATTGTTCTTCTCATATTTTCTTGCATTTTGGTGGGGTTGTTTGGTATCGAAATACGAAGCATCCCGCGCGGTCGAATTCCACTCGGTCGAAATCCCACGCGGTCGAAATCCCAGCCGGTCGAAATGTACCCCCACCACTTTGTCCGTTCTATAGAAATTAATATATTTCCACGCCGTCGAATCCCACCCGGTTGAAAAGTTACACGATACAAATCCCTCGCTCCCGTACTGCTCTCTTTATCGATCGTATTGCATTCTAACAATCTATGCTTCGTGGTAGTTCCGCGTCAAAGATAATATATTAAAAAAAAATTGAAAACATATATTATTATACAACAAACTATTGAATGAAGCAGGAAAATAATTTACCTATACATTTTAAGTAAAATTATTGATATTTCTTGTCCGCCATTTTAGATTTGCTGTCATATTATGGGAATAAACAGTTCATTCTTTATTTCAGTTGTAAAATTATGTATTACTGTGTCTATCATAAATCTTATGTTGCTTTTATTTCCAAATATATATTCTTCCACTCGGCATATTTTGACAATAACGGTAACTTGATGTATCTACACATACTTGTCTACTTGAAAATAAATTTAATTATTTTATAATATTAAATAATTAGTAAACTATCATGTTTACTTAAAATGCATAGGTAAATTCTTTTCCTGCTTTATTCATTAAATAGTTCGTTGTATAATAATATAATATGTTTTAAAATTTCTTTTTAATATATTATCTTTGACGCAGAACTACCACGAAGCATAGATTGTTAGAATGCAATACGATCGATAAAAAGAGCGGTACGGGGGCGAGGGATTTGTATCGTGTAACATTTCGACCGGGTGGGATTCGACGGCGTGGAAATATTTGAATTTCTGGGGAACGGACAAAGTGGTGGGGTACATTTCGACCGCGTGGAATTCGACCGCGCGGAACGCACTCTCGAAATATACCTAACTGATTTATTTCAGATCAATAGAAGTTAGTAACTTATGTTTTAATTCATAACAAAAATGATTATTCGTAAAATTATTGAAGTTTCTGTTGAAAGGTCCAGCATAAATTACTGTTCTATAACTTCTTAATGTTAATAGAATTAATCCCGAAATTTGGTCATCTCGTATAAAATGTCAATACCAGTAAACATCTGCCCGTATTGAAAATGGGTGACATCGCCCAGATTGCTAAGTTATCCCAAAAGTTATCATACATACTTGTGATTCAATTACAATGAAAGTTAGAGGAATTGGTCGGTCAGTAAGTTGATAATGGAGCGCAGAACAAGTTAGGTGTGCATTACTAATTACTTACCACTAACTTACAAGTTACAGTCGTAAGTTCTTGGATTGAATAATGCAGATCCTTCGTTGCATATGGAGGCGATGCGGACGTTTTGTTAGTGTTATAACTAAACTCAGACGCAAATATGAAGGATGTAATGCAATCCTGGCAAATGTTCCACTTTCCCAAATGAAAGATATGAATTGTACCATATTTTACCAAGAACTGTATTTAGTAATTACGAGGAATTCTGCAAATCGTCCAAAGTTCTGCGAAGATGAATTATATTGAAACAGATTATATATTTACTATTATTACTTATGACGATGTTGTGTACCTGGATATGTTATGTGACCAGCTGTAAGTATTTCTTTTAGTTCAAAATTCGTCAAACTTGGAAATTATTATTTTTAATTGATCTCTGTGGTGCACTCTCCACAACTTTGAAGGCGCCAGAGCTCCTTACCGGTATAGATATATCGCCCCTTACGAAATCTGCGAATAAAAGCAGATTGGCACGCCCAGAAATAGGTTATGGACCGTGATGAAATATTTCCCTCTATTGTCAAAAAGATTACGAGTTTAAACGAGGCCACACGAGAATACAGGCCTGAATGCTTATCCCTGCTCAATGCGTCACATCAAACTATGAGGCCAGCGTGGTAGTCTAGCCCTATAAAAACAGTAGAGCTACAGCAGTCGCTGCGAGTGGACGCACGGCACAGCGTAGCATAGAACGTCCAATTTCGATTGTTTTTCGTTTAAGAAAATTGCAAAAATGGTTTTAAAATGCTGTATGCCAATGTGCAGGAGCAATTACGGTAACACGGCTAAATTGATATACCGGACATTAGAGAAATTAGAAGTTAAACAAGTTTTCCTAATATTAGTTTAGTTATGAATATTTTTTTTTTAATATTCAGCAACATTTTCTAAATAGTTATAGAAAAAACTGTAAAGAACAAATTTGTAATAGAAAACAGTTAAAAAAATAAATAAATAAGTGAGCACCTAAATGTATTTTATTCCAAAGTATTTAAATATATATATAATATGCGTACTTATGCATGTCATTCATTTTTAGTTTCATTATTATCATTTTAATATTATGTTCTATGTTATATTATTTTCATTTGTTAGCTCCAGATCTAAAGATTCATTATTGTTATTATTATTTTTATTCTTTCTTGTATTAAATAAACAACAATAAATAATTTAAAGTAAAACATGAGTTTATTCGTATATTTAGGCCATTTATAATTCGTTTTTTATTTAATTTGTTTAGCTATTTATATAAAATAGTTATTATATGATATTTGAATAGTTACTTAAGAGTTGTATATCTTTAAAAATCACATTTTACAATCCTGTTCGTTTAAAATTCCGTATATTTCCTACGCTTACACTGATGTCGTTCGAGGCGTGGCGTGACAGCAATAGGCTAGCTGTGACGTCAAGAATTTAGTATTCAGGCCTGTATTCTCGTGTGGCCCCGGTTTAAACCAATTTTCGTCATTTGACTACATTTATCTCGAAAATTCAAGCGGTTTCAAGTATGTTATGACTTGAAATATCCTATTGCTTTATTTTAGCGGGTAGAAAACAGAATAGTTATTTTAAATCTTCTTTAAAACTTTAAATTTTTGAGACTAAAAAATACTGGATATACTTGTATAGCCTCAAAATATAAAACTGCCATGTTGGCATTTGTCTTGTCGTTCATAAACACTAAAAAAGATTGATTTCTTCTTCATCACTCCAAATACTTCGTTTTTGGACAATTTTACTAAGTTTTGTGTCGCTACTTTTATAAAATGAGGTAAAATGCAAACAACCAACAAATGATATGAATTTAGTAACACTGCAAAGACTATTTATTTCGACGGAAGTCAAGCCGCTTCACAAGTCCAAGCCTGTTATTTTATCTCGAACGTTTATTTCGAAAATTGAAAAGGGAAACGCGAAATAAACGTAGTCATTGCTTCGTCGCCAAATGCCTTGTTCAATATATGTACCACTTCACTTATACCATTTTTACCACAAAATTTAATACAGACACCTTGTTGGGTCATGTTTCATCAATATATTACTATCAAGCACAAACTACGCGTCCAATGGCCCGGATTGCTTTTTAAAACCGGATGAATATATAAAATATAATACCGAAAAAATTAGCGCTACTACAATAAATCCACAAACACTGGACTTTTATAATTGTAATTACCATGACGGTAGAAGCACTAAATATTTTTGTTTTAGTTGTGTGGATAGAGAAAAGATTGAAAGAATAATTCAATCACATCTAATGCAGTTGGCAAGGACGGTATTTCTGCTAAAATGATACAAATTATGTTGCCTAAAATAATTGATCAGATTACGCATATAATTAATACCAGCATTATTGAAGCAATTGTCCCTGATATTTGGAAAACAGCCATTGTAAAGCCGATTCCTAAACACGGTACCGTGAAATCATTCGACGACTTACGACCTATTAGCATTTTGCCTACCATGTCAAAGATACTAGAAAAAATCTGTTGTGAACAAATTAACAATTACATTAAAGATAGAAATATTTTACCATCAACTCAATCTGGTTTTAGAAAAGGTCATAGTACAAATACTTGTCTGCTGAATATCGTTGATGAAATGTTACATAATTATAATAATTCAAAGGCGACCCTTTTAATTCAAATAGATTTTTCTAAAGCTTTTGACATGGTAGATCATAATTTGCTTTTAGCGAAGTTAAAATATTATAATTTCGGTTGGAGCGTTTTGCAATGGTGCACTAGTTACTTACTAAATAGATCGTTTCAGGTTACAATGTCATCAAATACTAATACACTTCACTCTAAACTGTATCCTTTACCCTTAGGAATTCCACAATGATCTATTTTGGGTCCTCTATTTTATTTAATTTATGTTGCCGATTTACCCAGTGTGTTGAAATTTTGCACTGCGCATGCATATGCAGATGACACTCAAATTTTAGCAACGGTAAATAAACATAACATAAATGAAAACTCATTTTTGGTGAATGCTGACCTTGAAAACTTCTCCACCTGGGTAAAAAACAATGGACTTCAAATTAATGCTGGTAAATCCTCCTTACTTGTCTATGGTTCAAATGAGTCTCCGTGCATTGAACTAAATGGTACAAGACTACAACGTAGTACTGTTGTCAAGAGTTTGGGCATGTTAATAGATGAAAATTTATTTTTCCGCGAACACTTGACTAAAAAATTAGTTGCAGCTAAATTAAAACTAAAAGTACTGTATCAGTACCGTCAATTACTCTCTCCAGATGTTAAATTTCGCCTTGTCAATTCATTAATATTTCCCCTACTAGATTATTGTTCATGCGTTTACGTACCTAATATAACTAAAGGTGACAAATGCAAAATTAATCTTATGCAAAATAGCTGCTTAAGATTTGTATTTGGTGTATGTAAATTTGACCATATCTCCCTGTACCGTTCTAAAGTTAATTTGAATTTTATTGAAGATAGAGTAAGAATATTTTTTCTCCGTCTCATACACAAAACAATAATAACCCGATGCCCACAATATTTATATGAAAAACTTGAATTAAAAAGACACAAGTACAATTTACGTGAAAATGATATATATGTTGTGCCATCCTTCAACAAAATTAAATATAAAGGATCTTTTTCATATTTAGCTCCTACTCTGTATAATAATATTCCAAATAATTTAAAATCTCTATCATGTAGTTCTTTCAAATGTTATATAAAAAAATATTTTTCGGTAATTTAATTTGTGTACTTACTCTCATTAGCAAAATTGCCTGACTTCTTCTCTTATTATTACTATTAATTATTTTTGGTATTATTACTATGTTTACTGTTTTTTTTACATGGTTACTAGTATAACTTGTAATGTACGTTTTTTCTATTTCATATGTATTTCTTTTGTATTTCATATGTATTTTTTTTTTGTACTGGTTAGGTGGAAGATCAGCCTTGGCTGAACCTCGCCATTGAGATTACCTCAATAAAGCATATTATTATATTATTATTATATTATTATATGAATTAAACCTGACGAACACATTATAGAGTGTGGTACCAATGTGATAAAAAATGAGCTCAATTAAAAATGAATAACCCATGAAGTTAAAAAATTATTGCATTTTTGGCAGGATCGGCATTGTTTCATATAGATGTAATGCTATTCAAACATATTTTTTTTTAATTCAAAGCTAAAGTTTTATTTAAAATACTATTAATTATTAATATGTATAGTTGTGATTTGTGCACTGGAAATCCCAGAATGTCTAAAGGAACCTGAAAGTAATGGACGTTTTCAATTTAAAGAGATAGAAGATATCATGCGCAATGGAGATCTGCGCATAGTAAGACCAATTGGTGGGAGTCATGGAAACGCGCTTGTCAAGCATCCATATAGCGTTTGTTTCAAAAAAATTTAGACGTAAAATGTGAGGAAAGTCTCAGAAAAATGTTAAAAACTTGTTGAAAAATGTTACAAAGGCTTTTTATTGAAGCTAAAATGTCTAACGATGCAAATTTTCACCGAGAATACAGGTATTTTAATGACTGCAATAATTTTAACGTTTCCTTTGACATCCCAACTGGCAGTTGTTGGCGCCATATTACTTACTGTTTGCAGAGATTGAAAGAGATAGCCGTTAAATTGAAAAGGTTTATTAATTCGTTTATTTACTAAATTTTTTCTGTCACCTTAGAAACGAGAGAAGCGTACTACCTCTAGTACGACACTACCCTATACGTGTGTATTTGAATTTGGTGACCTTCAACAGGCTCGCTTTACGCGCTAGCATAGGCGTACGTAAGATGTCTGCCTAGGTATCTAAGAGGAAAGATTTTGACTATGAAAATTTTTGAAATAGCATTCTTTTAAAACCTTTTCCGCTTTAAATTAAAATGTAAACATACAGAAAATACCTGAAACCTAATTCAAATTTAAATGTCCATTTGATAAAAATAAAAATATAATAATTGTTCTAAATTAATAAAACCCCTTACAAATTACATATAAATTTTAGTGTAACCATAATATACTGAGACGGTCGATAGAAATGTAAAATAAAATAAATATAATATTTTTCTGGGTCAGTCGGTAATCTAATAAAACTTTTTAGAATTGTTTTATCTTTATTTTTATTTGGACAGCCTTTTACACAACAATATATTATACCACCCGGCATTATGTCTAGTAGTCTGGTAGTCGTAATATTCTTGCACTGAACCGCCCTGTACACGAACGCCGTCACTGGCAAAGGCTGGCGTACCGGAGTACGCCCAATCTCCTTACGTTACCCCTCCCTGGTCCAAGTTCACGCATACATAGCCATGAGCACACGGACGGCAATACATACAACAGTGTCGCTTCTGTTGACGTTAGTCATGTAGATACATATTCTGTGGCACTACTAGATGTTTATAGCAAACCAGTTTTAGTTTTTATTATAATCAAAGGATTCAGAAAAAAAATAATACATGACTCGTCATTAAAATGTCTGTTCTTGACGCGGAACCGTAAAAAACGGCATGAAATGCCTCGTATGTCAATATAGCTCCTCGTCAGTAATGTACTATTTTCGTGGCACTTCTGTAAATAACTATTAACCGACGTATCGCTCAATGGAGTCATACCACATTTTCCAATTTTATTTTTTTCACGAGCACGGTTTTAACTAAAACGCTGTTTCAAGAAATGTCAAATTCCATTATTTAATATTAATAATAAATTATATCAAATTTATCTAAATATGATTTTAAAGCAGAACATGGTTTGTATTCAAACAAATATCTATAAAAAAATCGTTTTTTAAAAATATGGGCGAAATTAAATATTGAAATATTGTTTATGAATAAAATCATGAATGAAAAGTATAATAATATTAAATATTTTTGATGGATATGTGCATAGTAAATTTTTCATTTATGAAAAATATCAATATTTTTTTTTATATGACTCCAATCGCTGTGTCTGTCGTTCAAGGTGTAACATATCTACCACAAAGGCAGCAACACTTAAATGCACTACGGTTTTCTAAAACTATCGATGTTTACTTATCGTTTTTGTACTTCTTTATCTATTTGGTAAAGGATATTTTTTTTCTTAGAAATATCATTTACAACAATATTATTTATAAGACTATAAATCATTCTTACTTTTTTCTCGTTAAAATCTTGTATAGCTTTGTGGTATCTTTTCCTTGATGGCAACTTCTACCCTGCCTTTGACCCTAGTTTGATTTTTGGTGGGTAATTCTCACCTAGACAAATTCTCATCGTTGCGTACGATGCTTCTATGAATCTGTAATAAGCTGGGAGCGCGTTGGGGAACAGTGCCACGAGGATTTACATACAAATAAGATGGTATTGCGGTCGACCACACGAAGTGCGAGGCTACAGTCGTGATGTAGCTCTGTTTAGGCATCCACCGGCCAAATCTTACACAGATATATTCAGCGAGGATGAGGTAATTGTTTCATACAGCAATCAAAATAATAGTAATAAGTTTATCAGGATTATGAAGATGGGAAAATACAAGGATCTATTGTTATATGAAGCCTGTGTTAAATTTATTTGAAGTGTAATAGAAAGCTCAATTTGAATTGAAGTTGGGTGTTGGCTAACGACAATGTCTCTTTAGCTTACAATTGGATGCTGCCAGTTATGTTTTCATATACATATACCGTAAATTTCACTATCAACGTTGTCAATGTCTTATGAACTTATCATCATCACGCTTTAATGGAGTTTACTAAAGAAAAAAACAACCTAGACCAAATCTTTCTAGTTTCGAGAATATTTACAAAATTGAATAGAGGTGGATGTTTAGATAAGACGAAAAAAAAACTGTGTGAACTCAAGAATATTTGCTACGTCCTACGTGAAATTATTTATTATTTTCTTACGTTATTTATAAATCAGTAAATTATGATGATAAGTTCATTTATCATTGACATCCTATGTTGGAATGACATACGAAAATGACAGATTATTTTCTCTTGCTTTAATGATTGAATGTTTGCTCAACCTACTTAAAAAAATTAAAATAGAAATGAAGAACTAATTTTGAATTAATTTTTATCAAATTTTTTGTAATGTAAATACACTGTGTCGATTAGTTAAGGAGAAATGTTAGTGGGTAGTTCAGTGTTTTATTTAGGCCTAAATTAAAATGTTGATTCTTTGGAAATTTAGTCAAGCTTTCGCCTTTTATTTAAGGCTTCCTCAGGACTAATTTACATGAAGTAATTTTGAAAAATAAATACACTTAAACATAGTAAGATATATGTCGTAATTGGTATTACATTGTTTTTGTTGTTTCGGAGTATGATGATGCTGATAAAATTAGATGATTGTGTAAATTTTATAATATTACTTGCATTACTGCATTTCATACCCATAGGCGTATAACGCGAAATATTTATGGATACATTTTACTTAAAAAATATGTATTTTATTTTGTACAGTGATTTTTTGATTATCGGTGATTTTAACATTAGTCAGTTATCGGATTACTACTTAAATTCCTACACTAATAACATTATTTCATCTTTTTTAAACTTTTCCAATTATCTCCAAGCATCACAACATAATCATATTCTCAATTCTAATAATAGAATTTTAGATATAGTTCTTTCCAATTTGGACTGCAATATTACACATGATTCTTGCCCTCTTGTCCTTGAAGATAATTATCATCCAGCTTTAAATGTATCTATTATTCCTGATACACCTATAGTACACGAGGCAACAATGAACAGTGATCAGAAGATCTCATACAATTTTAGAAAAGCGGATTACGCATTGTTATATAGTCTGCTAGGTACATTTGATTGGAGTATTCTGTCAAATTTCAACAACGTTGACGATGCATTTAAGAAATTTTATGAAATATTGTACCACATATTTGATATATGCATTCCTACAACCTCTAGAAAAATATTCAAGTATCCCCCATGGTTTTCGAAAGACATTATCAAAAATATAAAATTGAAAACCAAATATCATGAACTATATAAAAGAACTAAGGATAAAAAATATTACGATTATTTTAGTAGCTTGCGCTCTAGAATAAAAAAAGATATGAAAATAGCTCATAAAGAATATCTTGTGTCCTTAGAGAATAATTTAGTCAATGATCCTAGAAAACTGTGGTCTTACTTGAATAACAAGAAACAAACAGGTCGAATTCCCAGCCAAATGAACTTAAATACTCAATCGCTTAACACTACTTCCGAAATTGTTCAAGGTTTTGCTGACTATTTTTCATCTGTGTACGTGCCGACTTCATCTTTTTCCACTACAGTAAATTCTACCACTTGCAATTTGCAATCTGATTTGGTATCATTAGAATCCATAACTGAACAACAAATTATTGAATCGATTAATAAATTAAAACCATCCACTAATCCTGGACCAGACAATTTCCCGGCATATATAATTAAAGGATGTCGTGATATATTTGTAAAACCATTTCATATTCTCTTCAATCTATCCCTTTCTACTCACACGTTTCCTTCGTCATTAAAGACTACTTATATAACGCCAGTTCACAAGTCCGGTGACAAACGTAACATTTGTAACTATCGTCCCATATCTATATTATCCAACATCTCAAAAATTCTTGAAAAAATCATTTACAATCAAATATATAACACTGTACATAAACAAATATCAGATTCACAGCATGGTTTCATAAGAGGTAAATCAACTGCGACAAACTTAGCTAATTTCACCGAATACGCACTAAATGCTCTATATGATAATTTGCAAGTGGATGTTAGCTACACAGATTTTGCTAGGCGTTTGATAAAGTTGACCATCAAATTCTCATTCAGAAACTAGTAAATAATTTTAATTTTTCCTTAAACTTAGCTTCACTACTTTCATCTTACTTGAATACTCGTTATTTGCACGTTCATTACAATGGATTCACTTCACAACCGTTTATTGCTACATCGGGAGTTCCTCAAGGATCTAATCTTGGCCCTTTGTTATTTAACCTATTTATAGACGACATAGTAGGCCGAATTAAAAACTCAAAATGCCTTCTTTATGCTGATGATATGAAAATTTACAAAATTGTTAACAATGTCAATGATTGCCTTGAATTACAATGTGACATTAATAATATTATGGCTTGGTCATTTGAATCTGAACTGCCGTTTAATGTAAAAAAATGTGAGGTCATGTCGTTTTCAACGAAACAAAATAATTATATTTTATATGAGTATAGAATGAACCATATCAATTTGTGTAGAGTTAGCACTAAAAGGGATTTGGGAGTATTATTTGATCCTAAGTTTGATTTTTCATTACACGTTAACAACTTAGTCACTTGTAGTTACAGAAATCTTGGATTTATTGTGAGAAATTCACGAGATTTTCATAGCATTACCACTCTTAAATCCCTTTTCAATTGTTTTGTTCGTGCCAAATTAGAATATTGTTTCCTGATTTGGAATCCATTGTATCAAAATTCGATAAGAGCTATTGAAATTATTCAGCGAAAATTTGCAAGATATTGTTGGTATAAGGGTCATTTTGGTTCTCAAAATGATTTTCACTACAACACTGCATTGATAAGTCTTAATATGCTATCTCTTGAAAATCGACGCACTGTGCAATCTCTATTGTTTATTTACAAATTAATTAATAATGATATAATGGATTCCAATCTCCTTGCATTGTTAAATTTTCATGTACCCAGAACAAATCATCCTCGCCAAAAAATATTGTTTTCCATTACAACAGCTAGGACAAATTACGAATTAAAAAGTCCGTTAAGGCGTTCATGTTCTGCATTTAATGTTTTATACACTAATTGTGATGATATTGACTTTTTTTTTGATTGTTTATTATTATTTAAGAAGAAATTGATGACATATTTCTCATTGTATTAATTTATAACCTGCTTATAGTAATTTTTCTTTGCACAATTTATTGTACTGATAATATGTAAATGTATTATTTTGTAGTACCCCTTAATTGGGAACTTTGTTCCTGTCGGGTACTTACTTATAAATAAATAAATAAATAAATAAATAAATAAATAAATAAGTATCTTTTTAAATAATGCGTTTCTCAAAGTTTTATCTTCTTCACTTATGTTTTTGCGTAAAACAAAAATATAGACTTGACGTAAACCATGAAATGATAATTTGATTTAACCGTTACCGTGACTACTAATTACATATCAGTAATTCTACGACATACGTCACTACTATTTTAAGTGTTAGAAAGTAATGGTACTATTTACGTATATATGTGACAGTGGCGCATTTAGCACTTGGGAGGTCCCAAGCGCAATCCAATTTTGAGGCTCCCCTAAAGCAACATTATATATTCGTCAAATTGAGTTCTGTGCGTTAGGTTACCGCTACACTAAAGTATTTTTTTGAAAATTTACAAGCGAAGATTTTTACAAATACAACGTTTAGAATAGACTCCGAAAGTGATGACCTCAAAATCGAGCGGGAATTACAAAAGTTGAAAGTTGGCTTCCGGTTTCTTAACTGCATTTTGAAAGAGTTGTAAACGAACCGTACTAGCGCCAAATTTAAAGTAAATAGTAAGCATATTCTATCTTTATTTCGTCAGTAGAGAGCAATCTTGCATATGGTTTGAAATATGACCACTAGACCGCCACAAAACATATTACATAGATAACGTTTTACTCATGTGTCAATGTAATTTAGAGAACACTATTAAATTATTAATTATATAATAACAATAATAATAATAAAATAAAATGAAACAATTTTTTATTTTGAGACCTGAAATTTGAGGCCCCCTCGATTTAAGAGACCCCAAGCGCGCGCTTCCTGCGCCTGTGCGGAAATGCGCCACTGATCTGTCATACATCAGAAATTAACTAGGCATACGTCAAATAATGTTTCTTTTTCTAGTACAAAATGTTGCTAAGCTACTGCTATAAAGTGCTCTGTATTATTTTTTCGAACAAATGATCTTGAATAGTCATCTTTCGTAAATAACAGTTGTCGCGTCGCCATGGTTAAAGTGAATAAAAACCGAACACGGATAAAAAGGTAGGACCTACAGCCTACATCTTTTTGAACGATAAACACAGACATTTCTTTTCTCTGTTTCGGAATTAGAATGTCACATTCTAGCACACATATTGATGTCAGAAGGAGCTTCATTGTTAAACGATGTTTGGTGATATTTTCTTATTTGAGATTGGCATGATTGCAATAAAAACAATAAATATTTAAGCAACGGACCGAATAAAAAGCACAAATCACTGTTACCAACCTAATAATTCTACCAAAAATTTTCGTTACTTAATGGAAATTGTCAATTATTTTTATAAAAAATAATATAAATCAAAGCCTCAAAAGAAAAAATAGTATAAAACACGTTACAGAAGGCAATTCAAGCACTCGTTCGTTCGCCCATTCGCTGCTGCGCGCTCGTGAGCGAATTTTATACTCGTGCTAGAATACGTTGCCTTCTGTAACTTATATTTAATACACTATTCAGTAACAGGTTCGAGAACAGATTATCAGGCATGCTAAAAGCTAAGAGAATAAAGAATAATGGGGCCTCGTGGCCGCGTGCCTGAGTATCTCGTCGCGAATCTGGGGAACCGGGTTCAATCCCGACCGACGACAAATATTTAGAATTTTAAATGGCACAAAATTGATCCCTGAGGTGCACTCTCCACGCCAGCAATGAGTGCCCGTGCGGTGACGCCTGGTAAACGCCCGCACGGTACAAATATGTCATCATCATTACCGATATCTGCGTACAAAGCAGATTGGCCCACCCAGCAATGGGTAATATGCCGTGATGATATATTTATTTTTATTTAAGAATAATGCAATAACTTATTCATATAATATGTCCTAGGTCGTCTAATTGGAAATGAGAACAGAATCCCTTGTCTCCTTGAAATTAAATACAACTTTCTCAGCCATAAATCTTGTGTAGAAAAACTATGAAATTAATTGCTTGAGACAGAATATCTGCGTACGATGAGGGCGAGAGACTAAGTTTACCCTTATGGCAATATTTCAGTGCCCTCATTATATGATGACGAAGACAGAAGCATTGAGGAATTTCCCAACAAATGGTGAAGTTTTTGTCGCGACGTCGCGCAAAAAACTCCGGTAAGAAGTCTGGAGCAGCCTGGAAAACGTGGATGTTACGGCTGATATATATTGAGAAACGTAGGTCAACCAGGGCTGGACTGCTGGAATTCACAAGAAATTGACAAGATGAGAAGATGGATGGTTTTAGTTTAAATGAAATATTTTTATTGTTCAAAACTGCCTGAAGGAATAGTTGTTTTTACTATTGTTCATTAGCATCTATCAAAAGTAGGGGAGACCGGTGTCAATTGCGTTACAAAATTTAAATTTTTATTTTTCACGAGTTAACGTTACATTTCGAAATTTTGAAATTACCTATATGAGAACCTACCCACCTTAGTGAATAATATTTTGAATTTTAAACTTTTGAAAATGTGACAAATATAAAAGTATAAGGATTTTTAGTCAGGCATTACAAATGTTACAATTGACACCTAACGGGTGTCAATAGTAACAGGGCTAGAGTCAATTGTAACAAATTATTTTAACATTGATGTAATAAGATAAAATAACAGATAAAAGAAGAAATTATTGAAAAAAATAAACATTTATTTATTACCCCAGAAAATACAAAATTCAGATGACTCAATTAAAAGCAAACAAAATATATATTCTGTTGTTGATATGGACCATTTTGACCAATGCCTTTAGTCGCTAACGAAATTTCAGTTTCGGTGAACATAAAATAGGTCTTTCTTCGTACAATTTAACTTGCCCGGTGTCCAGATTTTACATTTTCGCCTCTGCAACCAATCTCCTGTGCTCAAAAAATATGGGCCAATACATATTAGAGAGTTTCCCCATTGGAGCCATCTGAAGAGTAATCTGCGACTGTTACTTTCGCAAGTGTTTTTCGTTTTTTTGCTCTTCTTCTTTTATGTTTTCAATAGCAGTAGTTTTTTCTTGTAATTTTTATCATGACCAATACTGTACTTAATTATTAAACACGTTACAATCGACACCGTGGCATGTGTTACAACTGACACTGCTTCACTTATAAAGATATTATTTGCTTTTTTGTATTTATTAGGTAATAATCCGAAATGTTTTTTAATGAAAAATAAAAGCAGATATAATTCACAAACTGATCCTTAATTTGAAATATTTCCGAGCAGAGCACTTATAGTGTTTTAGAAACAATGTGTGTCATTACCTGTATTTACTTTTTTGTCGATTTATAGACATTCGTCAGAAACAGACGCCGTATTTGCGCGTATGTACTTACACTAAATACCAAAGAGCTATGACTCTTACTGCTTCACTCTGCAAGCGCGTACTTCAAAAAGATGGCCCTGTTACCTACCCTTGTTACATTTGACACCTGTTATAATTGACACCGGTCTCCCCTATCCAAAATTAAGACACTGTCAAAAAAAACTGCAGATATTTTTATTCTCGAAAGCTTGTATTTTACAGCTTATTACCCATTTCTGGGTGTGCCAAAATGCTTTTAATAGTAGATATCCAACACGACAATATAAAAGTGTCCTATATAAGATATCTCGAGAACTACAAGTCGGTTAATATAGAAAAAGTTGCGTCATTAAAGCGGAATTTTTATGGTGTATTGTATAACAAAAAAAAATAAAAATGCATAGATGTCTAGATATAGGCGAAACTGTAAACGTTTCAGTTGTTTATTTTTACAAATAACTTCCAAGTATGAAATAATAGTGAACTTTGGTTTGAACTTCTATAGGGCATTCTTTATGCTCATTCCAATAGTGATACACATTTTCTTTTATAACTGTTGCATTTCGAGTTATGATGTCAGTTATAATTTTTATACAGGCGCCTACTATAGACTAACCAAGTACGTATCCTCGAGCCACTCGCGGATTTTTTAACACTATGGTTGGGACGTGGCTGGGATGACAGTTCGTAAACACGCGATGAGCAACGAAAACCGTGGTAAAAAGCCATCAAACATGTTGTGTTGTAGAGTGCAAATAATCTAAATATGATGGGGATAATATTTACTTTTACTCCTTGCCTTATTAACCTTGGGAACAGGTAAGGCGACAAAAATGGATACCATCGGTTCGTCGAATGACATAAGTACAGTTGAATTTTATTAAAAATCTGATTACATATTTCTCAAACAAACATGGTTTTGAAGTTTATATATTTTGTGGTTTTATCAAATAAAAAATTTAGTTCAATAATTATAGCTTAGAAACAAAATACTTCAATTCAAAATAGGTTATGGAACAATACATATCTGTGTGCCTTTGATAACAATAATGTAAAATAAAATAAATTTCTATGAAATATACATGCTATTGAATGTATAATTGTATAATATTTATGATATCTAAATTATTAGTAGACAACTTTATACAAAGCGCACGAAGGAAATCTTTATACTGACCTTGACAAAAATATACCTCAAAGTTCAAGAAACAAGTAAGTAAATGGAATACACAAATTACATATTAACTAACGGTTCTCCCAAATCAACGGGAAATATTTACCAAATTGTCGTCGACTAAAAGTACACAGTGACAAGTAGTGATAGTCTGACAGTCCTCACACTGGCACGAATTTACCGCGCAAGCGTATAAGAAAGATATGTCGACGTTTTCAAAATCACAGCTTATGATAATACACGTATTTTCTATTTCAAGTGATGCTTCAAATATGTTTTAAACTGACAAAATGGTTCGTATATATATATATATATATATATATATATATATATATATATATATATATATATATATATATATATATATATATATATATATATAAAATGCCATTCTACATGTAATAAATCCCTCCCAAAAATATTTAATGGGAAATCCATCAGGTGGCGCGACCAGCGACACGGAACAGCTGTTTAGATAGCCTATAAGAAAGTTACACTATTAGAAATTAATGTTTCAATGAGGTATTTACGTGGAGTATGTGGATATGTAAGACGGGATCGCGTAAAGAATAATTTGGTGTATGAAGAATGTATGGTTAGGAAGAATGTTAAGAGAGTAGGAATGAGCCAATTGAGATGGTTTGGTCATGTGGAGAGAATGAAGAGTGAACGGCTTGTAAAGCGTATATATCGTGGTGAAATTGAGGGTGTTCGATTGCGTGGCCGTCCAGTGTGTAAGTGGATGGATGTGATTGATAAGGTACTAAAAGAAAGTTTCCGAGTGGGAAGAGAAGAAGAGCGTGTATGAATGCGATTATGAATGTGGCCGAGGCGAAAGAAGTGTGCTTACGCAAGAATGTGTGGCGAAGGATGATTGTTTCGTAACTACTATTGTGGTCCGGTTCCGGTATTTCGCTACCAAAAATTGGTCACTTTAATATGTTAAGAGTGAGGAATATATGTTGTACCTATGATGTCAGGTTAGTAAGAATGTTGTTGAAAGAGAGAGTGATTATTTTTTGGTTGATGTTATTTTTATTCTTTCGGGTTTGTGCTAACCCACTAAGTGGGAAATGCGTGATTTTATGTATGTATGTATGTATGTATGTATGTATGTATGTTTTAAATTCTATCATTGTTGTAATCAAGTTGTACGAGTATCATTGTTGTAATCAAAGTCAATATTTAGTTAATTAATAAAATTATTTATTTGTTTTTACTAATTAACTAATGATTAAGTTTGATTACGACAATGATATTCGTTGAACTTAATTACAACACAACAATGATAGAATTTGTTTACAACAAAAATGAAACTTGATTACAACAATGATAAAATTTGATTCATTATTACGCTAGCAGCCAGAATAAGTTATTGTAATTATTATTGACTTATAAAATCTGTTTTCATTTAGTTGAAATTAGTTTTCGTTACCGTGAAATCAGTTTTCTTTTTTGTGAAATCAGTTTTCGTTAATATCACATCATATTTCGACAAAAAAGCCCGACGGGCGTAATGTTCAACTTTCCACCATGGTAACAAAGATGTAAATAAACAATATTGATATAGTTGTGCGTAAAAAGTATAAAGTTAATCCTTAATCTGTAGTTTTTTGCCTTTAACTTCAACAATAAGATACTGTTCAAAACATATTAAAATATTATTATTAACAACGGAAAGAAAATTGATGTCTCAGTCCTTATTCGAGAAAATCTCATCAAGAATACCTTCTTTTCGTATTGTATGAAATTAAAGCTGGACACACAAGTTGCACAAGTCAGGATTGGGGATTATAGTAAGCCGGCTTGAAGCCACTAACCAGTAACCGCGATATGGTTTTGGATTTGTAAGCAGAATGAACCGCAACTCGCGCTGTGATCAGCTCTGTTCATCTGCGAACACAATGTAATCTCTGACGTTCACAATATTACTATTCCGGGGAGCAAAAAGTTGACAGGGTTTAATTCCAGTTTTTCCAACCAGGTAAATAAGCAGCAATTGGAAAACAGAAATAAGGGTAATCGATAGAGATGCTGGTCTCGTCTTCTACATATGAAATTTAGCAGATAGGCGACAGGACACAATAAATCTGTTCGTTTGTCTTACAATAAACATGCTGCAGTACTCTGATATTTTTCACTTATTCGCTTAGATCAGATTTGAGCAATTACTCGGAACGTGTACAAATGAACGTAAATTTAAGGAGCTTGTCAAAACTTTAGAGTTTAGAGGTGTCAAACACAATATAGGGGTACGTTCTAAAACGCGGAGTAATGGGGTAAGAGTGCACTCTAGTCGTTCTAAAACACAGAGTGAAGTTAGATGGGTAACATTACATCGTATTTGTAAACGATGTTGTGTACACTCCGAGCGTCCTTTTCTTTCCTCACTCAGTCAGTGCGGTAATTTGTACCTGTCATACGCAGTAGCAATGTTTATTGAAATCCATATGTTTTGCATTAGAGTTTTGTCTGTGGTTTATTTTCTATTAAGTTCCTGTTTAATACGCATTTTTAAATTCATTTAATACAATATATTTCATGTCGTGCAAGCCATTTTACAATATTTTCTGTCATTTAATTGAATTTAAAACCTTCACTATTATAAAGAAAGTAATAATTGTATTTTTCAAATCAATTTTGAACTAAGAAAAGGAGTACATACTTTTCACACTCTGCATCGTTCTAAATGAACAAGAGAAGAGAAATCACGTGATACTACATTCAATCTACCTTTACTCCACCTTTTCACTGCGTTTTAGAACGTACCCTAGCTGTTAAAATTATCCACAATTCTTGCTTGCTCTTTCTTACTCCTTGCGACTCGGAGTACGAAAAACATTATCTAAGCAGATACATAGGGCCGATCCTAACCTATCAGCCGCCTTTGTTCTTATATATAAAAATGCCGCCCCCCCCCCCATTTTATTTTTTCAGGTATTTAAGAGAATAGGGAAGTTTTGACCTCTCTGATTGGCTGAAATTGGAGACAAGAGACAAGTTTACTTAAAACTTGCGTTGATGCGTGCACCATCTGCTGAATGACTTAAATGGAACAGAGCATAGTTCTAAAAACAAGTTTAGTGAATAGGCGTATAATTTAATTGTCTACAAGTTTTATTTGAAACATTTTTGTCTAAAATTAATTAGGAACTTTTACGCAAAGAAAAACTGATTTCCAATGTTAAATGCCTATGGCCCGCTTTTTGATTAACACCCTGTACGTATGTATATCTGTATCAAGAGTTGGGTAATTTAATGAAAATATGTTACTCTGATTATATTCCTCAGAGTTTTTTCTAAAGGTTTTTGATTACAACAAAGAAAAGCTTGATTAAAACAAAGAAAATTTGATTACAATAATGAAAAAGCTTAATTAATAATTACGTAAATAAAATTGATTATAATATTACTGTACTGTAAAAATTAATATTTTTTATTTTTGCTTTTAAATTTTTTCTTGGAGCGTTGTAAATCAAAAAAAAAAAAAAAATTTCTCACAGGGGCGCAAGATTTCTAGTTACGCCACTGATAGATATCAGAAGTATATCCAGTGTTTAAATAAAATAAACTATATACCTATTAGGATATGTTACCAGTCAGCCAAACCAAGTATTTAAAAGAATAATGCTTTATTAAAAAGTTTATTTCATAAATTGTTGATATTTTTAAAATTATTAAATATTTTTTTTTTATAAAAAGTTAGGATGGTTTTGCCGCCCCTAAGCTTGGCCGCCTTTGATCTGGGAACAAAATGAACACCCGCTACGATCGGGCCTGCAGATACAAGCAATTGCTCGATTGAAACCGAACAAATTTCAAGTAATGATATGTGACAAACGAACGCGGATTTCTGCATGAAGTAGAAAGAGTAAGACAAACAACCAGACCTAATAATAAAAAAATAACAAAACCTAAAGCATAGAATGATAGTGTCACTGAATCCGTAGATTGACTTCTGGTGAAGCAGCAGTGGACGGGTTAACAGTTAAACGCTAGGAAAATGGACAACCCTTGAATAATACCACAACAAGTAATGGAATGGCCCATATTCCACACGAGTAAAAAGGTTGTGGTCTGAGCCGAAGGCGAGGACTACGGTTTGCGAGTGTACAATATGCCATTCAAAACGTGTTGTAGATCATACTTTCTCCAACAACATTGTAGAAATTATACAAAATATATTGCTTATTTAGAGAATAATATTTTTTTCGTTTAGTTAATTTTCTTCTAATGCCCGGTTTTATAAATATCGAATAAACTGCTGAGTTGTTACTTTGAAAGTAAATTTAATCGATGAGTAAATAAAAACATCTGTTTTATAAAACAAGTTACAGAGTTAAATATTTTTCCTAGTGATTTACCGACAGAGACATTACATCTGTCATTATTTTGTGATTTTTGCATATAGATATTGTAATATTTTCTGTAATTTTATACATTTAATATTGTTTTTCACTATATTAAGAACCTGTACGCCAGAATCGTAATAAAATTTGAAGGAAAAGGTCACACTGCATCGATCAACATCCAGCGATTCACGCGCATCGACTATCATGAACCGTTTTTTCTCGTGAGTGGTCACACTGCTGCATCGAGTGGTAAGAAATGAAATGTCACTTTTAAAATTACCGCGGCTTCTTCCAATAGGGCGCGAGCAGACACGTGACTCGAGTAACCTTGAAGTGCTTGGAATCAGCTGATTTGTGAGCTCGTGTCACTTTGACAAGATCAATGTTTTGACTTATTTTAATATTGAACTGCTAAAATATTATTTTGCAATTTTTAGGCAGTAAAACACATGAAATTAAAAACAATAACTTTTTAACAGTTCAAAATTAAAATAAGTCAAAATATTGGTATTGTAAATGTGACATAGTTCTTGTCAAAGTGACGCGCACACATATCAGCTGATTTCAAGCACTACAGGGTTGCTCGAATCACGTGTCTGCTCGCGCCCTGTAAATGTTGATAGTATTTTGACATTCGTCGTTTGTTGTCAAGACGTCAAGTGATTAATAGAAAAGAATCCAGTATATTTGCATTTATACTCGTATAGTAACGTGAATTTATTTATAAAAGCTTGTCAATAATATTGATATTACCATTATTACTGTACCCTCAACTGTACCCTGCTCTGATCATAGAGATCATAGGAGCGAACTAAAGTTATTAATTGATCAATTTCATTGACAGTCCACCATTCCGTAATTTTTTCTTTTCGTAATGAAAACAGACAACTCAAAAGGTTAGAATCTATAAGATTTTATTCCTTCGAAGAGCACTGCGCAAGTACATACGCAAATGCGTATGTCTGTTACCATCGAGCAGCAAATAAGTTTGATATATCAAACAAATCGACGGTACACGATCGTACGCGATTGCCATCGATGCACGCACTGTGACCATATGCATTGTTTAAGTCAGGTTTGTTTTTCACTCGATCATGCTCGATCGATATTGATTGTACAGTGTGGCCATGGCCTAATTCTTATGCATTTTGCAACTACACTTATAACTGGAGATAGGGAAAAGAGCCTCCATGAAGAGACTACGGCTACAGGCTACGATTTCTGATATCAGCTAATCTTCCCACTACTAGAGCATAAAAGAGATTGATAAATCCAGGATAAAACATTACTATACGGTATTTCTTAATACCACTACTGACGATCTATTCCAAACAATGTGCCGCAGGAATATGTTTTGTTATGTATGTTTCAATAATTTTGTACTCTGTATATTTCATGTTCCAAAAACCAAATAGAAAATAAAGTGTCATAAAGTGCCAAGTGTCAACTAAAATGCAAAAAAAGAGAGAACGGGGAAAAATTACACAGAAATAGACAAAGCAAACATGTTGGAGATAAATAAATGTAAAAATAATGCATGGGAAGAAATTTATAATGAATTTAATTTAATTAATGTTGATATGTGTCAAATTTATTCTATAGAATAAAATTTACTTCCTCAAAAATCGGTGGAGTAATTTATTCTGTAGATTTACTTAGCTAGTATTTTTATTCTTGCTTTATAAAACAAAAATCTCTGGAATAAACTATTTTACTTCAAGAATAAATTTTACTTTGCTAGTAATTTACAAATCCATCTTTTATAAAACTGGGCATAAGTAATATATTATTATTATTTAGCTCTGAAGATCTCCAAAACGTGTAAAGGTTAACAGAAAACTTCAAAACTGTATTCAGAAAACATAAAAATAAAACAAAGAGACGTAACCATAGCAACCGAACCAAGAAATTTGATATACCGCGCTAATATGCGGCTGAATTCTGATTTGTTGGAAGCCGTGAGGAATTATTCCAAACGGTGTGCGGAATTATTCCACATGGTTTGTTGGAATGATATTGATTCTAACATTATTCTTAGTTGTGGAATGTGTACTTTCTAAGTGTTGGAGAAACATTATTCTCGATGATTGATGTTTTGGAATCTGTTTTTCATTATTATCTAGTGACAAAATCTTTACCTTTTTTAAAACCTGAACATAACGAAGAAATAAAAATTTGCTGATTTTTCTATATAAAGTAGTTAACAGTATTATCGATGATGACTTTCAACTTTGTCAACTTAATTTTTATGTCAACTTGTGACCAGATGTCGTAATACCTTTCTAATCAGTATGTGTAAAACTAAATACGCTTACAATTCACCAATTAACAATATGTGCCGGCTTTATATTGATAATTGTACATAGATTTATCTATGAATTTGAAAGAATTCAAAAATAATATTTATTCCGTTTGATTGTAGCTTCCTTTGATTTTTTTGTGCTATGTATTTAATATTTAATCACTATAATCTCCTTTTACGTAATTTAATATTATTCTGTAATTGGGACAACAGGCTTGGTGAAGAATAAAGTTAATTATTATTAAAATTTGTAAATCTACAAGTTTAAATGTGCATACATCACAAAATCTTGCTCGCATTTCCAATATAGTTTATATAGTTAACTTGCCTTACTATTCTTAACAGTCGATGTGTCCATTACAATTACTCAGTTGCTTTTCTTTGCAACTTTTCTTGATTGTATTTTAAAGAAGAGATACTTCCGTTAAACCCAATGTTGTTTTTGGAGAGATTCGTCGTGTTTGACATAACACTCGAAACTCGCAAACTCAATAAAATATGCATAGAAATTCCCAGTGCATTTTATCGTCCTTCTGTAAACATCCCCTAAACTTATCCGGGCAATCAAAACCAACGCGCACCCTAACAAAACTTTCAAAGTGTTCAGATTGTTTTCCAGAAATAATTATTAAGTGAGATATTATAAACTCGCTTAAATTTACTATATGCAAACTTGGATTAAATTTCCGAAAATGAAGATGTGAGAAACTTTGGTATTTCTAATAGCGAAATTATTATATACTGGAGCAAATACGAGTTAAAATAAAGATACTAATAAACAAACCAGAATAAAGAAGACGCTATACTTTTATGTGAAAGAATGTACAGTATTTTTTTTAAAGAAGGTCGATTTCGGTAGTCTTTGTATTCCTCGCGTTCAGTCGAGTTGGTGCTAGCTAGTGCTAGACTAACAAACTAATTGAACGATTTGCTAGAAGAAATAGCTAGCGAGAAATATTTCGTTAAGACATCTAGAAAAATGCGTTGTATGCGTCATCTTTGATATTATTTTATCCGAGGTAGGTACTCGTTGTACAGAACACAGTAACAAAATATGAAAATACAGGGATCAAGGAAGTACATCCTCAAACAGTTTAATTAATAATATTATATTTATTTAAAATTGAAGTCTTTTGCGTTTTCAGTGCTAGATGGTAGAACTGTCAGTTAATTGTCATGTCATATATATTTCATTTTAATTTGTGTTCGCTAGATAGATTCAGCAAAATCGTTCCGTACGAATCTAGCACTAACAAACAATAAATGTACGCCAATTTGTTAATTCGTTCATGGTCATGATACATATGTTCCTGTTTGTGGATTATTTATGTTTTATGTAATAGTAAATTGACAATATTTTAGAAATAGATCATCTACGGATATTCTCGTATAATGGCGCTGTCGGAAATAGCGGTTGTTAGTTGTTGACTCCTTGAATGTTGTTAAAATGATCGTTTCAAGAAGTCGGTCGGTGACTGCGCTAGTACTAATACAAAAATAACTCCTGTTTGGAGAAAGGTTGGCATGCATCATCATACTATCTATTATGAGATGGTCTAAAGGTGGCTTTAGACGATCATAAAAATTGATCTTTTATTGGACCAATATTTACAACATAATTTTTGATCAAATGGTTACGCTTTATACGTTCAAATTATATGAACATTATTTGCCTTAAGTGGGCTACATAATTATATTTTATTTTGGTTTTACATTTCATCTGCGCGTTTATCATTTAGCTTGTCTCTAGTGTGAGTTTAATATTGTGCGTTCATTTTTCTTTACTGAAGATACTATGAAATTTAGTCAGTAGGTACTAAATCAAATCTGACATATATCAAACAATCTTTATGCTAACATTACAAAATACAGTGTATGTGACCTAGTATGAAATGATTCCTCGAAGTAACTAACTTTGAAGTAAATGATCTTGATATTTATAACATGCCCTAAATTGGATTTTTTTTGGTCAAATGGTTTGAACATCGAACGTTCAAATTTCTTTGAACGTGTAAAGTTTCAGAATTTTATAGTGCAATAAGAAGTTGTGTAAATTGATGTAAATATTTGATCGTCTAAAGCCACCTTTAGTAGGATGAAATTCATTGCTCTTTTCGAGTCTACTTTTGTTCTCACTACATGACCGTAACCGTATCATCTAAATCTTGTTTCTTTCATTTTGTCTGTCTGCTAATAGTGCAACACTCATAGTCTTCCGTACATCAGTGTTCTTAGCGAGATAAAGCTGCGTAAGACCAATGCACCACCGAATTAGTCTTATCTCCATCACTCCATCGCATGTAACATTTGTTCGGTTTGCAGTCGACGGCCAACATTCTATAACTACAGGCCTGACTATAGAGTTAAATATTTTGCTTTTTAATCAACCAGGAATTCGACAGTCACAAAGTACTCCGGTCATCTGACGCGTTTTCATTCGCCCAGCGTTCATTCGTGCTCGTGCGTCAGCTATAGTGTCGCTGTTACTGCAGACGAGTGACCCAAATATTAAATATTAAAGTTTTCTGATGATGAATATAAAATATTAATAAAATTAATTAAAAACGACAAAGCAAATCTTTCTAAATTTGAATTCATTAGTTTTTAATCGACTGTTAACTAATAAAATCATAACTTTAAGAGTATTGGTAGTCGATAATTGGTGAAACATATTGTAACGTGTGAGCTCCGCTGCTACGCTGAACAAGCGTTTAAGTATAGCGATGACGTAATTGCGCTAGCAGCCGGGCGACGTAAACAAAAGAGTCGCGACGTGTTTAATTACTTCCGGTCGCCTGAATCTTTTGTGTTCATTGTTATTATGCGGTCGAACATTCTGGAGCTCTCTGGAAGTTAATGGAAGCTGTATAAAAGGGACGCAGCTATGCTCGAGAGTTAATTACATGATAGACATTCACATAGAGTGTTGGTGAAGCACAGCAGTGTCGTAGTGAGCGTATGCAGTTTGTGTCGAGTAGGTACTCGGTAAGTTACTGGTAAACTGGGATAGCTGTGGATGTGAATACTCGGTAGTGTTGACGAGTATTGGGAAGCTATAGTGTACGAGGACAGTAACGGCGAGTCTGGAAGTTACTGGTGTATTAGGATAGCAGTGAAAGTGAATACTCGATAGTGTTGACGAGTATTGTGAAACTAGGTATACAAGGACAGTAACAGCGAGTTGGAGTGGATACTCGGCATTGGTGTTGAAGAATTGTGGCATACGAATAGTTGGTGATACTGAGGCTGTGGAAGGAAAAAGTTGGTTACATAAATAGTCAGACAGTGAGGTGAAAGGTGTGACTTCTGGCCGAGCATTTTAATATACAGACGCTGTTGAGTCAGTTGAGTATATAGACGCTGTGGAGATCGGTAGGCGGACAGTTGAACGTGATATAAGTATATAGTGATATGAATATAGTGATATAAATATCGCGTAAACAGTCTACCAAGAGTCTGCAACAGACCGGTAGTATAAGATTGGAACGCGTAGTGAGTCGGGAAGTTACTGGTATACCGGGATAGCTGTGGAAGTGAATACTCTGTAGTGTTGAAGAGTATTGGGAAGCTAGGTATACGAGGGCAGTAACGGCGAGTGAAAGTGAATACTCAGCAGTGGTGTTGAATAATTATGGCATACGGACAGTCGGTGATACTGAGGCTGTGGAAGTGAGAGAGTTACATAAATAGACAGATAGTGTGGCGAAAGAGATGACTTCTGTCCGAGCAGTTGAATATACAGACGCTATTAAGTCAGTTGAGTATATAGACGCTGTGGAGATCGATAGGCGGACAGTTGAACGAGATAGTGAAATAAATAGTGACATAAATAGTGGAAATAAATAATTAGTAATATAGTGGAAATAAATAAATAGTGTTAGTGTTATCTAGTTAATTATAGTTTTAGTCTTAATTAATTTTTAATATTTGTTCAAATAATGTAAGAGAAATTTTCAATATAGTTTAATAAACTTTTATTTTAATTAATAATAATTGTCTAATATTTACACTTCACCCAAATAAATATAAAAACGTTACAATATTATAATATTAGATGAACAAATAAAACATATATTCTTGGTTTTATTTGTTTATCTAATAAAATCATGTATATTCCCTGTCCTGATACAATTTTACGGCTATATAACAATAATTTCCAGAATTACATCGTCCTCTTCGTTGATAATGAGGCCAATAAGTAAATCTGAATCCATTTTTAATAAATTGCAACTTCCGACCGCGTTCAAAGAAAACACCTTAAGGTGAATCATTTGATTGACCGTTACTGCCGACCGAAAAATACACAGCCCAGTGAAACCGTAACTTTTACAGACACTTTTATAAAAGGCAGTTATAATGTGCAACAAATAAAATGGCGTTAAACCACGTCGTGTTCTTCGGTATTAACGCTACAAATTATAAATACACGACAGGCCAGTAGCCAGGTTCAAATTCTAGAGGGGACAACGCAAATTTTAGAGTGGGCAACTCAACTTTTAAAAGACCATTTTTAAAGTAAAATAATTCGCTATAAGAGATTACTTTTATTAGAACAATATGTCTTTACAAAAACACTAAATAAAAAATATACAAAAAATAAAATAAAAAACAATAGATATTATAAAACACGGTACTTAAAAAAACACTAGGATTTTCTCTAGAGTTGGCAACTTACTCTTCTAAAGTGGGCAATGCCTAGGGCCGTATTAACTAATAGGCAAAACTAGGCGACTGCCTAGGGGCAAAAACGCTGAGGGGGCGCCGCCGTCAAGCACCAAGCATTGAGACAAAATATTAAAATACAAATTAACGTAACACATCGCTCAAATGCTCAGTTCATCTGCAACTGTATAGAGCGCAACGTACTTTTGCAAAGTTTTGATAAAACAAGTCACCCATTTCAGCAAGTAGACATAGACTTGTCACTAGCTAACAGTCTATATGCGTCATTAACTAACTACATTGAGAGTTTAAGAAATCTATTTGCAGGATATGAAATGAAAGGGAAACAACAACTAATTGTGAGACGTATAAAATAGACCCAAATCAATGGCGTAAAAAGAAAAATATATTTGGCGAGAATTGGTAAAGTATTTTAAGGGCTCTGATGACATGCGAATAAAGCATAAATAACATAAATGAAATGCATTTTTTTCGTAAAAAGTTATTGAACATTTTACAATTGTTTGACAATATTGCTTAATTACTCGGGTGAGGTAATATATTGTGTTGGAGTTTTTATCTGGAATAGTGCTCTAGAAATTTCTCGAATAAACATGCCGGAGTATATAATCACTGTTAGCGAAGGCATTGGACCACCGACCAAATATAACTACACAAAACTTCATTTGGTTTGTTTTGATTTCGGCTGGCCAGACAGAGAAATTAGAGATAGAGATATGTCTTGTCTAGTCCGAGTATTACTCACTAGAGGTCACCACTGAGGACAAGTAGAGTATCAGTGTCTAGTTTGAAAGTTGCTCACTAGACGCGCAAGTGTTCTTCGTTAAAATTTCGTGGTTAACATTTAAGGTTAACATTAAATAATTTATAAGGTTTAATATTAAAGAAAAATCAACGTGTCACTCACAAAACCACTACAACTACAAAACAAAGACAAAATACACATGTTTCTACGTGGCCTCTAGTGAGCAACTAAACACTAGACTATACACTGATACTCTACGTGGCCTCTAGTGAGAAATACTCGAACTAGACAAGACATATCTCTACTTGTAGTTTCTCTGTCTGGCCAGCCGAAATCAAAACATTCAGTGAGGAGGGATAGGGAAAGTTTTGTCTAATCATATTTGGTCGTTGCATTGGACAGTCTGATATACATAAGCGTCGCGTTTTGAATAATTGGTGATATAAACAGATAGTTAAGAAGTGGTGAACATAAATCAATATAGTTATGTAATTAAATGAGTTATATATTGTTTAAATAAATATTCTTAGTGTTTAAGTGTTTTATAATATTCTTAGTCTTAATATTTGTTTAATCGTAGAGTTAGCTAAATTTATTATCTTTAAATTATATTTAATATCTATTTATCGTTATAATAAACTTTTATTTACTTTAATTAATAATAATTGTCTAATATTTACACTTCACCCAAATAAATAAAAAACGATACAATAGTTTCACGGTAGCTGGGCGTACAAGACGCGCGAGTCTCGCTTTTAAAATCAGGCAACCAATCCAATTCCTTAGGAGAGGTCATCCTAATAATTATTAATCGACTTCAGTCTTTTGTAGTTTGCGAATTAATTACAACAAAATTCTTTCACTAATACTCATTAATTTACCTATATTTTCGCATTTTTATTTAATATAGTGAAAATTTGACTATAGTATATTACCCCATAAAGGCCGCCACGCACTTGAGCGACGCGAAGCGAAGCGCAGCGAAGAGAAGTTTTTTCATTCAATGTATTCTTATGTGAATAGTCGCCTCGTTGCTCTGCTCTTCGCTGCTCCAAAGTGCGCGTATACACATAAGAATACATTGAATGAAAAAACTTCTCTTCGCCGCGCTTCGCTTCGGTCGCTGAAGTGCGCGTTGGCCTTTAGGCAGACGACAAAAATCTTGGGGATTTAGAAGAAAGGCTAGAATGAAATAGTTTTCTTTTTCCAAGCAATTTTGTTCTGATTTTTGGGGGCACCTGAGAAAATAGCCTAGGGGCGGTTTTATGCTTAATCCGGCCCTGGCAATGCCCACTCTGCCCCCCTTGTCTACGGGCCTGGTATACGAATCAAGTTAAAGTAATTGGTTCGAAAAATAAAACCAAAACGTAGCTCAATACCAACTATCGTTATGACTAGTACATCCGACACACCGAGATTTATAACTTGCTTTTTAATTGGCAGTAATACAATCTTGTTTTTCATGTACATTGCTGTAATTAAACTTTGTATGCAGTCCAATGAAAATAATTAAAATAATTTGAAAAGTTTAAAACGAAACATTCAGGTATTTAACTTAACGAGTCTTGCAAAAAGTGCTGCATGTGATCCGCTTATGAAACCGGGCAGTAATTCTCGTTAGGGGCGTCGGAATCCATAAAGTTTACAAGTGAATTAAAACGCAGAGCATATTGTGTATGATTCATAACACACGGGTTCAAAAACGCAGCTATTATATTCGGGAGCTGAACTGTGAAAAAGACCCTGCCCCACTCTAGATTCTGGCGCAGCCACCTCGATTCCGCTTTATATTTGTCATGTTGCGCGTATGTTTGACTAGCAGCGAAAAAGAACTGCGATAGAAAAAAGACGACAGAAATAACAAGAGAGAAATGAAAAACGCATGAAAGAAAAATGTGGATAATTTTGAAGGGAGGAAAAAAGAATGGCCGATTCATCGTTCGTTTTCTCTGTTTCACTTTGATCGTCTCTCTCGGCCTCAAAACTCCACGAGGTAATTTTTTAGTTAGCGCGTGTTTTAAATAGATAAAGACAAGATGAATTGGATAGAGAATGGAAAAAGGACCATTATCATTATTTTTCCAAACTTATTTCATTTTTTTAAACAATTTTATTATTTATAAAACCTTCACATCATTCACTTTGTAGTTCTACTTTAAAGAAATATATATTTCATACTGTATTTTCACAACCACAAATCTAATTACGTTTGTAGTAGTTTTCACTTTAAATACCAAATATTTTAGAAGGAAATTTTCAATGCTAATGATAAATAATATAATTTAAATACATTATCACGGTTTATTATTCATTTTTGGATGTACCTATCGGTATAGTTTTTCATTCGCTAAATGTGGCCAGGAATTTTTAAGAGTTATTTATGTATTAAGGGCATAATCAAAAGATTTTAGTACGGGGGAATGTTCTCGAGTGCTATAATCTTGATTATGCCCGTGGTACATACAACGTTTTATTTTGTTTTGGTTCTCGAAATTCAAGGATTCAATGGGTATATATTCGGTATTGTGCTGGCGTTATGAATATAAAGTATGCTGTGGTTTCTGGCTATATTGTTTGTTTATAACAAATTTTAATTTAGTGTCAAATGAAAATGGAAGATATCAATTATTCAAAAGATATATCGAAAGAATTTGACGCTGCCCACAGAAAGTTACACAGAAGTCAAAAGACGTATACAAGAAAGGCTACGAATAGTTTTACAAGCAGCGGTCTTCAAAATATGTGATTTATCGAATTTATTATGTTGTCTGACATTTATCTAAAAACGACGATTTTGACGTTTGAATAGCTGTTGCTTGGCAACTTTATAAGCTCTCGGGCGATAAAAGCCAAAATGCGCCCGTTTTTTGAGGGTGGATAAACAAGTGTATGATTCCAAAATAAATTAAAATAATAAAGAGTACTACAATCCACAATGATCAATTTTATGCTGAAAATACATTTTTTTTGCCTATGAATTATTATTTGCTTATATAAAAATTTAAAGAAATTAAACAATATGTAAACAATGGAAATAATAATGTCAAATGTAAACAATTCGTAGAGAATGTAAATTTGGTTGAAGCACACAAACAACACATAACTGAGTCATATTGTTGTCTTTCTTTAAGCAAAAAAAGAAAAAAATAGTCTACATGGGCGTAAAAGGTATATAAATTTTGATGATGTAAACTACATCATTGTCTACGCGTAGACAATAACGTAAATTGAGGTGGTATAGATTACAGGCAGGCTCATTCCTGCCCATTGACTTATATGAGTCAAAATATTTTAAAGAATCCTTTCATAGAATTAATTCCATGTCTATTTTTTTGATATTATTCGCACTTTTACAGCCCTGTCCCCCCGTTAATTAACGGGTTGTCAACTTTATCAAATACATTTTGACAATTACAATAATAAAACAATATCTGGAAGAGATGCAGTCTTGGTAAAATGATTTTATTTTGTCATTTATTTAACAATCCGACGTTTAAATAAATGACAATCTAATAAAATCATTTTACCAAGGCTGCATCCCCATAATAATATCAACAGTAACTAAATATCTGGAAGGTTTACAAAAAAAAAGAAATATTGCTTTCGACGAGTTCTGTCACTGGTTTAACCGAGGGTTAAACTGAATGTAGTTATTTCTGTTACACCCTGTATAGTGTTTATTATTTTTGCCGCTCAAATGCATTTATTATAAGGGATTTTCTGATATCGTCTTTGACTATGCCTGGATGAATCAAAATGCGAATGAAATTACTAAAATCATTTGATGACTAATACTTTTCGTAGTGTATAATGTGGAAAACAATTCGCGAAATCAATTATGTGGAATTATCGGAGCAAACAAAAAATCATTTAGTTTCATTTATATGGATTCGAATCCAATACAAATCAGTATTCCGCGAATAGATTTTAATCCAACCAAAATTCAAAACTCGAAAGTACTTTATAAAATATAGACAAATATTTCAAATAGTGAATCAAATTTACCAGCAGAATTCAATTTTCATGTTTACAAACAAATTGGGAAACACTAAACAATGTTCTCGCTTTTATAATACTACGTAAAAACTCATTTTTCAATAGTGCAGCAGTTCAAAACCGCAGTCCCGGGGGATTGGGTTCAAACCTGATTTGTATGCAAACAGTTCAAATAAAATTACGCGAAACATCAACATGCGTTGAAGGGCCATTGTAGCCTGCATTAGTATTAGCATTCGGTTATTACAGTGCGGTAGACAAACAGGTCTATGAATATTTTACAAGTTTGTGTTTTACCTTGCAACTCGGCGATAGGAAGGATGATAATTGTTTGTGGACGCTTACCTGAAACAAGAACAATAAATTAACATTTGTCATTTTGGGTCACAATTAAAGTATGTAACAAAAGTTTTGAGAAAAAGTTTAGCCCTCTTCATCAAATAGAAAGATTTTTTAAATAAAACGTTGATTTAAGGGGTTGTTCTTATAAACCAAGAAGATAAGAAATATAATTTTACAACTCTGATAGGTGACTATGATCTTCAATGCGACGCAGTTTTTACCTCCCGCTACCCTTGGTAAGGGAGGTATAGGGATCGTGCTAAAAATCGCATATCGAGATTTTGGTAAATGACCACGTTTTAAGGTCCCTAAAATCAAATTTTGACATTTTCACGATGGTGCCTGTGTGTATGTGTGTGTGTGGTTCCTGTTTACGCTCTAACTCAAATACTATCATTCAGAAAATTTTGAAACCTTGTATTTATACCTTATTCTAATATGGCAAAAAGAAGCCATTAGATTTTGGTGTAAATCAGATAACAGGAAATGGCACTTTACTTGAAACTCAAAATAGTTTTTCTCCGAAAAATACCTTTAAATGTTATTTTTTCGAGATTTGTTATTATAAAAAATAAAGATTATTAAATTTTCTATTGGTTTGCATTAATACTTTTTCTATATATTTTATGGACAAAATTATAAAATTATCTATAATTTAAATCACAGATCCTGCGTTTTAAACAAACACAACAACTTGATTAGACAATTCATATCTCAAATGTATGTAACTGACAGATAAATGTTTCTGTCAAAGAACTAATCATTTCAAATTAATAATAGTAACGTTTTAAAAAGAAAATAGTAAATAGAACTATAGTTATATGGAATGGCTTTTAATAAAATAGTATAACTAAATATGTAAGTATGTATATTTAAATTAATGAAAATTAAATAGCGGGAGGTGTTGTGTTGGCCACATCAGATTTTTTTTGTTGTTAAACCTACTTCCCGGATCGTCAGAAATATTCTTGCCACTAACTGTTGTTTGTTTTGTATTCCCTGCCATTATTGTATACTTTTCTGTTAAGAAATGTCCAAAAGGCTTCAATCAATTGCGCCTGGGAAACATTTGGAGGATTATACTTTCTCTGTTTTCCATAAAATGTCTCCTTAATGCTTTGCTGCATCTGGAGATTCGCTCAAGCTGGGTCGAGTTGGTCGCAGTTTATTTGGTTGCATTCTTTTTTTTTTTCGTAATTTTAAATTATTTTTGATCAAAGTTCTGCTAGTAATCATCCTTAAAATTCTAAATTGTCGAGTTTGCGCGATGACGTTCTAACTTTGTCTTGAGCACTTTGAATGAGTCTGCTGATTCGATTTGTGGGTAAAAGTTTGGGTCGCCCATTTTTTAATAATTTAATACATATGACAATTTCTTAGTCGTCTGTATAATATTTTGATCCCCAAAAACGTTAACAATTTCATGTTTCGGCTATCTGTCCAACTAACCTATAGATAGAATTGCGTATTTCAAGTTTGTATAACATCTTTCAAAACTTTTTCTGACAGTCTTAACTTATTATAATATCGACGGCATCGTAATAGAAAAGCGTAATAACCGAAATATAAATTTTATTTCATACTGTGTCGCATTTCCATGTTTACAATTGTGATTTCAGTCCGGTAAATGAGACTTTACGGTATTATTATTCTTTACCGTACTGTATCGTTGCTAAGCAACCAATTTCTTATTATGATAATTTATAATGAACTACGTGATGGAATAGAACATTGGTTGCTATGGTATCATGACTATTTTATTTTTATTAAGACCCAGACGACATGATTGTTTTTAAAGAGAAAAAGAAAGGTTGAAATAAAGCAAACTTTCATCCAAAAATGCGACACAGATATGAAATAAAATGTTGTACGTCATACGTCCGTTAAATGATTTTCACGGTACTCATTTCAAAATTCCAGACTCGGCTCCTTCGTCGCCTCGTCCGGAAACATCTTATTCGTACCGTAAAAACTCATTTACCGGACTTATAACGTAAATTACTATTACAGGATATAAAATAAAAAAAAACTATTTAAAACTCAATAGATAGAAATATGAAAATGTTTTCTTGCAAATAATATCCTTATACAGTGTGTTGAAAAAAATTCCTAACTCGGAGTAGGCTATGAATAGTGAAACGTATGTATGATCACTATTCAATTCAAAAGTCAAGTTGTCAAAATTGATCTTGAAAAGCAATTTTAAGGAGAAAAGACAATAAAGAAGGACACAGTATATTGACATTCGCCTTGTTTCCATTTCTAAAATAAGATTTAAGAAGATAAGTTTTGATTCCTTTAGATAACATTTTTGACAATATCTCATGTCAAATTGACATTTAATTAAATATTTTTAAATTGACATACGTTTCTTTGTTCAAAGCCTACTCCGAGTTAGGATTTTTTTTTGAACACACTGTACTCCGAGGGAAGCTCCATAAATTCGCTCCTTTAATATCAAGGCCAGATAATAAAACAAAACTGAATGTTTTTTGTTTGTCTTAAGTGCAGTGTTGTGACTGATCTAGATCATTTGATCTAAATCACTGATGTAGCTAATTAAGTATGGTTTTTGATCTGATGCAGATCCTTTTATGTATTCAGATTTTGATCTGGATCTAGATCTAAAAACAGTAATCTATGATCTTAAAAAAAGCCTGACAATTAATAAGTTCGAAAGATATTATAAAATTTATATATCTCAAATACAATACTAACCTACCGTCACCTGCATCATTGAAACTTAGTGAAATGAGTGTGGCATTCAAATATTACTTCCTAGAAGATGCAATTTAAGTGACAGTTGATTTGAATATTTTTAAAGGGAAGCTTGAATAAAATTGGAGAAGAAGAAAATTAATGGCCTGTCTTAATATATTACGTTTCAACAATTATAATATTTAAAATTATTATTGTTTCTGTTTCTACTTTTTTTTGTAAAGAAATAAAAGGCATTTGAAAATCGTTACTGATCTTTTTTATGATCTAAGAAAATCAGACCCCAAATTCCTGATATGATCTGTAAAATAGATCCGATCGCAGAAATTGACCTATGATCTGATCTAGAACATATGAATTGTATAGATCCTGATCTTGGTCTAGATCCTTTATAATTTGATCTGTAACAACAATGCATAAGTGTAATTACAAAGTTTGAACAGTTTCGTATAATTAGTTCAATTTTTATACGTAAAGGAGTGAAATGATTTGAAAAAAAAAGAATGGACAAAATTCAATATAGATCTATAATAAAGTTTCTTACAAAACAAGGAAAAATCGGATAACCATTCGGGAAGAAATGTTGGCAGTATATGACAAATCTACTCCTTCCGACTATACAAATAAAAAGTGGTCCAAGTTTTTTAAATCGGGTAGAGAGTCTCTAGAAGATGACCCTCGTTGTGGTCGGTCTATTGAAGCCACCACCGGAGAAAATGTGGATAAAGTGAAAAGCTTGATTTTAGTAAATGCAAGACTCACGAAGAAGGAAATAGCAAAAATATGTGTCATATCAGAAATAACAGTTTTACGGATCCTTTATGATCATCTCGGTATGTCAAAGGTCTCTGCAAGATGGGTGCCTCGATTACTCACATCTGTTCAAAAACGAGCGCGAGTGACACATGTAAAGAGTTTGCAGAATTGTGTAGAGATAATCCATCAGAAATTATTAATAAAATTATAACAGGGGATGAAACATGGGATCATTTTTATGACCCAGAGTCGAAACAAGAATCGATGCAGTGGAAAAGAAGGACATAGAGCACCCCAAAAAGTTTGCAGTCAGCAGGAAAAATTATTTTGAGATTCACAAGAAATTCTTTTGATAGATTACAAGGAAAAGAACACAAAGATAACAGGAGAATATTATGCTAACATCTCACATCGTTTAAAAGAAGCCATTAAGGAAAACTAACCAGAAGTGTGTTGCTCTTGCATAACAATGCCCCCGTTCACAGAGCTCGCACAGCAGTAGCCGCATTGCAATCATGTGGTTTTGAAGAAATAAACCATGCACCTTACAGTCCTAACTTAGCTCCCAGTGACTTTCATCTTTTTCCAAAATTGAAAAAAGAGCTAAGAGGACAAGAGTTTTCGACCAATGAAGAACTGATTATTGCTGTAAACAACTATTTTGAAGACAAAGATAAAAGTTATTTTGAAGGTTTATAAAATGTGTTATAAATGTATTAAAGTTAAAAGGGTTTATATAGAAAAATAAAAATATTAATAGAACTTTTCTTTCGCACTAAGGGAGCGAATTTATCGACCTCCCGTCGTATATGTGAAGATATCATAGTTCTTGTGCAAACGTTAAAAATATTTTAATTTCGTAATTATTTATTTTAAAGATGTATCTTTTAATGTGCTTTAATTTTCTTACATTGCTCAGTGTTTCTGTATGTTTTAGTAATACAAAAATAAATTAATTAAAACGTTAAAAAATCTGATGTGGCCAGCACATTACCTTCCGTCAGTATTATGTATTTTGTATAAATGTCATACAGAAAGTACCTTGCAAAAGATTCTATTTCTTGTACATTACCTTAAGGCAGTTGTATGTATTTTATACAAATTCCATATAGAAAGTTTCTAACAAAAGATTCTACATTTCCAGTAAAATTATAACAGAAACATACTGTCAACTGCACTTGACACTGACACCTTTCAATCAGAATTTTCTTAATTTAGCAGCTGTTTCCAGAGTTATAGCATAGCTGGCTAATATATGATATTTACTTTCTTTATAATTTTTTTAACTCTATATCCATTTAATATGAAGTATAAAATTCATTCAAATCGTATAGAGAATAAAATATTCTTAAATATTTATAATAACAATAAATGTAAAAAATTATATTTAACACCGTTTTTTCAAGAAAAACTGTTAAAATCTTCAAATGAGGGTACTTCCGGTTAACCAATTATATCCAAAATCTAATCAACTCTTCACATGGATGTAACGAAGAGGAACACGAAAGAATTATAATTTTTGGAATTTTAGTGTTGGAGTTATCGACGGAGACAAATTTGTCACACACACACACACACACACACACACACACACACACACACACACGCATACACATACATACACACATGCACACAGATATACAGACATCATCGCAAAAATAGTTATCGCATTAGAAAATTTTGCCACACACACACGCACGCACGCACGCACGCACGCACGCACGCGCACGCACGCACGCACGCACGCACGCACGCACGCACACACACACACACACACACACACACACACACACACACACACACACACACACACACACACACACACACACACACACACACACACACACACACACACACACACACACACACACACACACACACACACACACACACACACACACACACACACACACACACACACACACACACACACACACACACACACACACACACACACACACACACACACACACACACACACACACACACACACACACACACACACACACACACACACACACACACACACACACACACACACACACACACACACACACACACACACACACACACACACACACACACACACACACACACACACACACACACACACACACACACACACACACACACACACACACACACACACACACACACACACACACACACACACACACACACACACACACACACACACACACACACACACACACACACACACACACACACACACACACACACACACACACACACACACACACACACACACACACACACACACACACACACACACACACACACACACACACACACACACACACACACACACACACACACACACACACACACACACACACACACACACACACACACACACACACACACACACACACACACACACACACACACACACACACACACACACACACACACACACACACACACACACACACACACACACACACACACACACACACACACACACACACACACACACACACACACACACACACACACACACACACACACACACACACACACACACACACACACACACACACACACACACACACACACACACACACACACACACACACACACACACACACACACACACACACACACACACACACACACACACACACACACACACACACACACACACACACACACACACACACACACACACACACACACACACACACACACACACACACACACACACACACACACACACACACACACACACACACACACACACACACACACACACACACACACACACACACACACACACACACACACACACACACACACACACACACACACACACACACACACACACACACACACACACACACACACACACACACACACACACACACACACACACACACACACACACACACACACACACACACACACACACACACACACACACACACACACACACACACACACACACACACACACACACACACACACAGACATCATCGTAAAAATAGTAAAATCGTATTCTAGGGACCCTAAAACGTGCTTATTCAACAAAAACTAACCGCCGAATTTTTTGACCAAAGACAATACCTTCCTTACCTAAAGGTGACGGAAGGTAAAAATCAATTTGTATTAGAAAGATAAATAATTACGTAATTTTAATGGGGTCTTCAAACACCCCACCATACCAGTTACGTGACTAAAAACAACCGTACTTGGTGAGGGTTAAAAAGAAACGAGACACCATTATCAACCTGATACAGTAGGTATGTTGTTTCTTTGTAAACATCATGATTAGAGTGAATACAGGGTCAAATTTGTTTTGCTGTTAGGAGGGTGGTGTTATTTAATTCATTCTCGTTAATATGTTTGTCAATGCGGGCAAAGGCGAAGGCAACATATATTTTGTTTTACAAAGGATCTCCCGCTTAACAATTAAGACATTTAAATGAAATTCTACGAGAATTCCGTTCACAGTGTCTGCCGTAAATTAAATTCCATTGAGCATAGTTTCATGAATTGTGTAAATTATTCAAATTCGCCGTGGTTTTTCTATGCACCCTTTGACTTGAAAATTTCCCTCAACATGGTAAGGCGTTATTTATTATATTGTTTTCACAACTGGAATGTTAAATGGTTGTTTTCATCAAGATTAGCATATTTATAATATTAATAAATTTCTTTATTCTGTTTAAAAAGCAGCGTTGAATAGGTCCGTTGTAAAACAAAGGAATAATTAAATTTCTCTTTTGCGATGGAATATTAAATATAATTGTGTCCTAGAGCTGTTCGCCTAACTCTAAGTAAATGAGGCCCAGCCACTTGTACGAGTATTTTTCATGTTCAAAATGACTTTACAACAAATAAATTACATTCTCTTCCACTGAAAATATTTTTTATTTAATTATTTCACTTTGTTCTTACTTATAATTTACGTTCATTATTTTTTTATAATTAAAAACCACCAACGTTTAAAACTGTTTAAAATTAAAACCAAACAAGTACCTATTTATTTTATGTCGACCGAATGAAATGATTTCAAATGCTTATTTGAAATTACATAAAAAATCTAATGTGGCTAGCACATTACCTTCCGGCAGTTCTATGTATTTTGTACAAATTCCATTCAGAAAGTTTCTTGCAAAAGATCCTATATTTCCAGCAAAATTATAACACAAACATACAATACAATTTTACTTGACACTGACATCTTTCAATCAGAATTTTCTTAATATACTCGTAGTAGCTGTTTTCATGGTTATATCATAGCTGGCTATTTTGTTAAATTTAATTTATTTATAATTTTTTAACGCTATATCCATTTAATATGAAGTATGAAACGCAGTGAAATCGTATGAAGAATAAAAAATATGTCATCATATCGATATCTGCGTACAAAGCAGATTGGCATACCTAGCAATGGGTGTGCCAATGCCGTGTGATGATATATTTATTTATTTATATTAAATGAGAAAAAATGACGTTTGACGGAGCCATTTCAAGCAGAACTGTTAAAATCGTCAAATGAGGGTACTTCCTGTTGACCAATTATAACCAAAATTTAATCATTTCTTCATATGGACGTACAAAAGGAGAATAAGAAAGAATTCTAATTTTTGGAATTGAAGTACACACACCAAATAAACACACACGCACACGCGCACGCGCACGCACACACACCACACACACACCACACACACACACACACACACACACACACACACACACACACAACACACACACATCACACACACACAAGCACACGCACACGCACACACACACACGCACACGCACACGCACTCAGACATCATCGTAAAATTATGCATAATGATTTGGGCATAAGGAAGATATCTTCACGGTGGATATCCAGACTGGTTCACAAAGCGCGTAATGTTGCAGACATGGATTTACAGAATTACGCCATTCACCTTATAGTTCCGATTTAGAACCCAGTGACTGTTTTATTTTAAAATATATAAAAAATCTTAGGGGAAGGTTTGAATCAGACGAGGAGTCAATTTATGGCAGTTATTTTGCAGATCTGTCAAAAAAAAAAATTTTTTTTGACGGAATGGCACAGATGAAGAAACGTTGGAAAAAGAGTGTTAGTGTTGAAGGAAGTTACGTATTAAAATAAAGTATTGTTCAAGTTCAATGTGTCTTCTTTCACAGCTAGGTAGATTTATTTATAAATTGCCTCGTATTTATTGTATTTCAAGCAAACGTTTTTAATTACAATTTGTCGATCGCCATCGTCTCGTATTCGCCCAAAAACGATCACAAAATTTAATACAAATTTTATTTAGTTAGTTTTATTATTTTAAATATTTCGTCGTATGACTAAACTTCTAAAACTCTAAAGTACATTATCCAATAAATTTCTGGCGAAGAAAATTGAGTGTATATTTTGGCAAATTAAGCACCCCTTCATTGTTAGCCCCCTAATAAGCTTGTTAACAGGGATGCAACCAGTGCATGATATCAACCCCAAATAGGGGACTAAATATGCAACTCGTTGCGTTTACAAATTATTCTATCCCCTTTACAGTTCTCATATTTCACCAGCTAATGTGTTGCAATGGAGTACGAGCATTTTTTGTTGTGATTTTTATATTTTATCCCAAAAATCGAGGTTTAAAATTTATTTAAAAGCACTTCGGTATTTATACTGAAGGTTGTTCAAGTTATTTTTGATATTTCATTTCTGAAAGCTTTTTCAACTGATCCGAAATAAGTTCATCTGGCGTATAACTTTATATTTGTTTTTAATATGACAGGTTATGTACCGTTATTTTTTCACTTAATCTGTATGAACATAAGTGCTTCAAATTTGCTTCAATATCCTTAAAAATGAACGACGATGACAACAAATGGAGGATGACACAAACATATCTAAACCAAATATTAACGTATTAACTTAACTATAATATAACTGCCGCTGTAAGCGAGTGTCTATTTATAGTGATGACGTAATCGCGCTAACCGGCCGGGCTACGTAAGCAAACAGGTCGCGACGTGTTTAATTACTTCCGGTCGCCTGAACCTTTTGTGTTCATTGTTATTATGCCTTCGAACATTCTAAAGCTTTTCTAGAAGGTAATGGCAGTTGTATAAAAAGGACGCAGCTATGCTCGGTAGTTAGTTAGTTCAGTTGAGTCCCTGATCATACGACATTAGTTATGTGATCGGGGGTTGACTTACATAGTCAGCTGAGTTAATTACATAGTTCAGTTCCATTAGTGAAGACGGACAGACACTTACATTAGTGCAGTTAGTTAGTTACATAGTAAGCTAGTTAGTTAGTTACATAGTTAGTTAGTTAGTTTCGTTAGTTACATGGAGAGACATATAGAGACATTCACATAGAGTGTTAGTGAAGCACAGCAGTATCGTGGTGAGCGTATGCAGTATAGTGTCGAGTGGAGGACTCGGAAAGTTACTGGTTACCTGGGATAGCTGTGGATGTAAATACTCGGAAGTTGTGTTGAAGAATTGTGGCATACGGACAGTCGGTAATACTGAGGCTGTGGAAGTTAAACAGAGAGTTACATAAATAGACAGATAGTGTGGTGAAAGAGGTGACTTCTGTCCAAGCAGTTGAATATACAGACGCTGTTGAGTCAGTTGAGTATATAGACGCTGTGGAAGTCGGTAGGCGGACAGTTGAACGTGATATAAATAAATAAGTGACATAAATAGTCGAAATAAATAATTAGTAAGATCGTATAAATAAATAGTAGTGTTATTTGGTCAAATAAATAAATAGTATTAGGGTTATCTAGTTAATTATAGTTTTAGACTTAATTAGTTTTTAGTAATTTTTTTATATTAGTAATAGTAATTTTCATTATAGTTTAATAAACACTTTTTTTAATTAATAATAATTGTTTAATATTTACACTTCACCCAAATAAATAAATTAAAAAACGTTACAATACTATAATTTTACTGAGAACAAAATACAAACTATAATACTCTAAGCTACGGCAAGCCTAAGTATACGTTTGTGCCTACGATCAACTTTAATTTTTCTGTGCTCACAGACTATCAAAGTAATACTAATGCCAGAATTAATACTGATACAAATTAATAATTGACTTGACCAATGCTTCGACGGTCTACCCTAAATTGTTTCCTTATTACCTTTCTACAGGGGCCTGCTGTACGATATTATAACGGTAGCTCAGGATACACAAGGCTGACTTACATTATAGAAACTACAAATTCTCAAAATTCAACCCCACCTGGCTAGAATAAGAAGGATGCTGTCAGATCCTATTATTAAAAGACCTCATAGGTAACATACGGGTAAAATACTCTTAGTAAAATAAATTAAGGTCTCTGTACTACACATATGACTACTAGTTGTGTAAAAAATACTCGGTTAAACGTTTATTCTATTAAGGCCCACTTTTACAATTGATGGATAAGCTATGGTATAACTATCGGAGGCATAATTTTATCCTAGCAACTATACCTTCGATAAACAAGAGTGTCTTTTACAATGCATTTTTATCTATCAGACAGTTATACCAGGAATTACGTTAAATCGCTTTTGGTATTGACACAATAAAATTATCTTCTTGTTAGACTATTTTTCTTCAATATTGTTATTATTTCTACCTTCTAATTTGCAATTTCCAAAATGTTAGATGATATAATAGTATATTATGTTATTAGGAGTAGAAAGCGGTCTTTTTGTGTTGAACCCAGCTATTGCGGCCGAGGCGCTAGCCGAGGCTAGGCAAGCTGGGTAAAACACAAAAAGGGCGTTCTACTCCGAATGACATATACTATTTTTTCTTCAAGTGTTTCAAAGATTTTTTGACATTTTTTTTTAGAATTTTTTAATTGTAGTGTTTGCAGTTTCAGCCAAAGCTGGCTGTGAACACTACAAAACAAAAACGATACAACTGTCAAATAACAATTTTCAATATAATCTGTGTTGCTGTGACGAATGCCGCCGCTAGCGGTGAACAAAGACACTAACATTTTTTTACTAGTACAACAATAACAACATTTTTGTACTAGTAAGACAATGAATGTCTTCTATAGTGTGTGTACAGTAGCATAATATAAATATTATAATACGCTTGAAGAAAAACGATATTTTTGATTTTGAGAGTGATGATGAAATACTCGTACTTTATTGACATCTGTCAAACGTATGAATAACAACACATCGTTTGTGTGTACGTGGTAATCAAAAAAACCAGGGATAAAGTTATACGACCGATTTCGATGGGATAAGAAATACTGGTATTTATTCTATCTGAGGTTTATCCGAGGTTTGTAAAATATAATTTCCAATTTTATACCTGGTATATCCTACGAGGTTTATCTAATGATTGTAAATGTGACCCTAAGGCCCACTTTTACAATTGATGGATAAATTATGGTATAGCTGTCGGAGGTATAACTTTATCCTAGTAATTATACCTTCGATAAATAGGACTGTCTTTTACAATGCATTTTTATCTCTCAGATAGTTATATCAAGAATTGCGTTAAATCACTTTAGGTTGGTACTAACCCAATAAAATTATCTTCTTGTTAAACTATTTTTCTTCAATATTGTTATTGTTTTTACCTTCTAATTTGCATATTTCACGATGTTAGATGATATACTTGATATTCTCAATTCTGCCAGTGATGATAAAATACTTGATTGACATCTGTCAAACGTATAAATGACAACACATCGTTTGTGTTTACGTGGTATCCAAAAGAACAAAGGATAAAGTTATCCGAGGTTTATACGACCGATTTCCATGGGATAAGAAATACTGGTGTTTCTTCTATCTGAGGTTTATCCGAGGTTTGTAAAATACAATTTTCGATTTTATACCTGGTATAGCGTTATACGAGGTTTATCTAATGATTGTAAAAGTGGCCCTAAATGGATAACCGTTACCTGGTTACTACGGTTTACAAGAAATAGATAATTCGTTGTGCAGTTAATCGTTTTAGCGCCACTTTCACGATCATTAGATAAACCTCGTACAACGCTATACCAGGTATAAAATTGAAAATTGTATTTTACAAACCTCGGATAAACCACAGATAGAAAAACACCAGTATTTTTTATCCCATGGAAATCGGTCGTATAAACCTCGGGTAACTTTATCCCTTGTTCTTATGGATACCACGTAAACACAATCCATGTGTTGTTATTCATACGGTTGACAGATGTCAATCAAGTATTCCATCATCACTGTCAGAATCAAAAATATCATTTACATCATCTAACATCGTGAAAAATGCAGAGAAGATAGAAATAATAACAGTATTGAAGAAAAATAGACTAACAATAACATAATTTTATTGTGTCAGTACCAACCTAAAGTGGTATAACTATCTGATAGATAAAAATGTATTGTAAGACAGTCTTGTTTATCGAAGGTATAATTACTAGGATATAGTTACACCTCCAATAGCTATATCATAGTTTATCCATCAATTGTAAAAGTGGGCCTAAATCGGTTTGATGTAATCAGTTATTTCGATTCATCGGTTATTCAGAAGAAACGGATAGTTAGTTATGAAGATTAGTTAGATAAGCTGATTTTAATTGTTATAAAAAATTGAAGAGCTGTTTTTTTTTCATTAAAAGTAATCTATTTACTGATTTTAACTGTTATAAAAAATTGAAGAGCTGTTTTTTTCATTAAAATGTAAACGGGTTTTACTCATTACCCGGTTAACTGGCTACTGGTAGTTGACTACCCGATTTTTCGCAGGATAAACGGTTGATCATATTAATCAGTTGTCGCGGCTAAACCGACAAATCTTGGTTGGCCTGTTAACCACGGTTAGTAATCACAGTTAACCGGCTTCTACAGTATGTTAAAAATACGACCTCGGAGTTGGCTATGGCTTGATTTAAAAGTATTTAATTAAATGTTAATTGGACACGAGATATTGTCAAAAAATATGTTACCTAAAGAAATCAAAGCTTTTCTTCTTGAATCTTATTTTAGATATAGAAATGTATTATAAAACGGCGAATGGCAATATTATTTTGCTGCCTGTTTCAATAAATTTCAGAAAAATTACATTTAAAGATCAGTTTTCACAATTTTATTTTTGAATTGAATAATGATCCGACATACTTTTCTCTGTTCATAGTCTACTTCGAGTTGTTTTTTTACTTCCTTGTACGAAGTAAAGGAAGTATTGTAATCGCGAAAAATTTCGGTTTTGAGATTTCAACGGAAATATCCATTTTGACCATCCCTGAATCCATTTTGACTAATTTCGTCGTAACGTCTGTACGTACGTACGTACGTGCGTACGTGCGTATGTATCTCGCATAACTCAAAAACGGTAAGCCGTAGAAAGTTGAAATTTTGTATTTAGGACTGCTATAATATCTAGTTGTGCACCTCCCTTTTTGGTCATTACATAAATTCTAGAAATGGTACTTTATTTGAAGCCTATAATAGATTTTAATGAAAAACTATCTTAAAATAGAATCTAACACTTTTCAAATTTGGTATATAAGACTTTTATGTCAATTGGAATAACATAGTGGGTTTTGGTTAAAACAGGCTAGCCAGAAGTGGCATATTACCTGAAGGTGTTAACAGTTTTTCTTCAATAAAATGGTTTCATTTTGATTTTAGAAATAAATGCTTCAAATAAAAATTTTAGAGGATTAAATTCTGCGTCTAGCACATCAAGTATTATTAAATTAGCCCTTTGTATAAGCGAGATATGTATATTTAAAACTTATATAATTTTTGGTTTTTGTAATGAAGCTTGCTATGTATTAGGACAAAAAATAACAAAAAAATAAAAAATAGATGCTAATGTCAAATTACGTCAAATATGTGCAATTTTATACTTGGGTCTATACTTCATATTGGTCTTGTGTACAAGGAAGTCGTGTGGTGTCCACATCAGATTTTTTTTTCGAACACACTGTATGTTCTACTGTTTTTGACAGTATTAAGAAGATTACCAACGCTTAAATTGACCAAGTGTTTGGAACATGGTATCTGTTAGTCTTCTATTTTGTAGCTTGTGTTCGGTGTAAAAATATGCAAAGCAGAATTTGAAAAATCTCCAGTTCGAAATAAAAAGCAGAGCAAAAGGATTTAATCCGCTTATACAATGGTAATGAGCAAAAGTAATCCTGTATAAATTTATGATTTATTATGAAAGCCAAAAGGTTTTATTTTTAATCCGGATCCTGCATAAAAGAAAAAAGACTTAGCAGCTTTCAGGTGGCAGCTCAGTGAAATTGCATTTCGGCGTCAGCAGATCTTGGCCGACAAATCTCAGGAAAATAAAAACACGGCCAGCGACGTCCCTCGAGCAGCTTTGGTGGCATTAGAGCTTCATTTACAAGCGGAGCTTGTTGTGGTGAATGCGCTTTCAAAGCACTTCTTCAGATAAACACAGCGGGGAATAAGACGAGCTTCCACATACACTAATTTCACTAATATAATTATAGTTGCTAATTTTAAGAGTTAAATAATTAAAAAAAAAATTGATGGCTCTGCCGAGAAATCTAATAGTGATGTCAAAACTTTAGAAAATAGTAGTCGGTTAAGAGGAATGGAACTCCTGCGTACTAGATATAAAGGGAAAATTTAAATGAATTGTTCCTGTACTAGAACTATTAATATTTTTAACAATTCAACATTAGACGAACATGTTTCTAATACGAATCTGTATTTTAAAAAAGTATTATTGAAATCTATTAGTATTTGACCTTGATTTTGTAGGAAAAATGAGAAATGCTGTTTTCCCCATAAAATCAAAGTCAAATATTAATAGATTTCAATAAAACTTTTTTTTTTAAATGCAGGTTCATATCAGAAGTTGAATTTTTTAAAATAATAGTTCTAGTATAAGAAAAATTTATTTGAATTTGCGCTTCATTTCTAGTACGCAAGGGCTCCATTCCTCTTAATAGTGATTACTAATCTTGGTTAACTGCAAGACTGGTTTATTAATTAAGGCTCGGTATTTTTATCTCTGTTAACCGTTAGTTAGATATAAGAAAAACGTGTGGAAAAATTGAGACATTTGTAATATTGACAATTTATGCTGTAATATTGATGGTATATTTTTCTTTTTACTGACAGTTAATAGGCAGTTTAACCAAGACTGAAAATAACAGGCCTAAATATATTTTATTAAGGTCCGATCCTATCACCTCTAGTTAAAACGACAGTCTATTTACCATTACTTAAGAATTAAAGTGAAGGTTAGAAGCGATGCGAACAACAGTTTTAAATTTCAGTTAGCTCTAATCAAAGGTGGTAAGAACAATTTAGCAACACAACCACAGGTTATCACTAACTGAAATAAATAAATAATAAACTATACACCTAGGCTAACATATGTATACGAGTATTTTTGTCAATTTTATCAATATTTCGTAAACGTAGCCGGTTTGCAATTTATCCGAATAATTAAAATAGCTATTTTAGTTATCCGTTTATTTGCAATACCTGGAAAGCCGAGTAATTGTAGTACACGGTTTAATCTATTACGATTAACCATTCAAATAATATTCTATATCTTAGTAGGGGTCTATTCTATATCTCAGTGGTTAATATTTAACAACTGGTTAAATTTTTTAACCAATCAAGTATGTTGACATATAACAAAAAAGGGATTTTTAGTTGTCAAATCAATAACTATTGGATAAATTTTTTACCGGTTTCAGGATATTATTCCACTGTTTACACGTACAAAAGTAGGCTGGTAACTAAGTAATAACTGTATCTGTATGGTAATATTATTACCATACTGACTTGTCATCAACGGTCTACAAAATGAAAATAAAATAAAATGAAAATATAACGTTTTTCATTAATATATACAGATAACGTTAGCTTATCGTTCTAAATACGGTCTACTTTATTCTAAAGTATTAAACATGAGGAATAAAGCACATAATTTGAATATTTGCCATATTGACATATGTCAAAATAATTTTTTTGTTAACCATAGCAATCTGAAAGTAGCAGTAGAGAGAATTTCAAAGAATGGTATTTATCAATAATGTCTTAATTTTATGAAACCGATAAACTATTGAACAAACCACGGATGTTATTAATCATAACAAGCCTTAGATGTCTTAAAATCCTCGCTCTACGAGCTCGGATTTCATACAGACATCTTCGGCAGTTATGATACACATAACATTCCTAGGTATGTTAATAGCTATAACCAGTGGTTAAAAATTAACTACCGAGTTACAGAATAGGGCCCGTAATCAGTTAATCAAATAACCGGTAAACTTCGGATTTCGACAGCACTAGATACTAGTAAAAAATAGGAAAAATATGCGTTAGTCAGGAAAATTGAGTGCAAGAAGTGTATGCTTATTATTCGGGTAATAATTAAAACTAAAAATATAATTAGTTGATTAGCAGGTACGTTAAAAGCAATCCTGTATAAATTCAAATTTTACGTTAAGAAGTGAAGTCTTTTGAAATTGACTGCAAATATAATTAGTTTAATCTTTTATTTCTCATGCGATTTCTACTCTTTGTAGCTTTTGAAATTTATATGGCTATAGTAGATGACAGCACCTAGCAGTATTGTAAAAGTACATAAAACTAAACAAAAATATTTCTATCGTAACGATATGTCGCACCTGTATATATCGATAAATTACTCGATATATCGTTCAAATATTTATCGAATATTTCGTAATATATCGATAAATAAAATATATCCATACTAGGAAAAAGAACCAAGAATTACCTCAGTCACGTCTAAAATCTATAGACACAGTTTCCTCTCTTTAGTGCTTCTCATGATAGAGAGCAAGACTGCAACAAGACGCTGAATGTGGGATGAGACATTAAAGCCAGAAGATAAAGCAATGGGTATCCTTCCAGATGAGAAACTACCACCAGGTAATGATCAGAAATGGCTCATTTGGAAATCGTTAAATCGCCTATGAAGTCAAGTAGGAAAATGTGCAGTAAACATGTTCAACTGGGGGTACCAAGCAGAACCCACTTTATGTCATTGTGGTCAAGAACAAACAATGGGCCACCTGCGCACGTGCGCCAACTTAGAAGAGGAATGCACGAGAGAAGATCTGGCTAAGGTAACACCAGCTGCTATAAACTGCGCATTTTTTTTGGATGAATACTATTTAGATAGGCCACTTCTCTGCCAGTTTTTGCGGACGGTTTTTCCTCTGGCATGAAGAAGAGAATCTTCGGAGAAGATGCATCCTCTCCGTCCTAGTTAATGCCGGGCGATGCATAATGCCTATTTCCATAATTTCCAAATTTGACTATTTATATGGTTATAACAAAAAGCTTAGCTAACTCACTGTGGTCCGGATGCGGTATTTCGCTACCGAAAATCGGTCACTTCAGTATCTAAGGAGTGAGAAATATTTGTTGTAATGTTTTATATATTTATTGTGTATTAATTATTTATATTATGAATTACGAATAATAATATTATCATTACTAATTATTTGCGGTGATCCAGGAAGAGGAATCGTAAAACAATTGTTTAGATTCATTTTATATTTTATTAAACTAATAGCTCTACACTGTATGCATGTCTAAGGTCCGCTTCTACCACCTCTTGTTAAAGTGACAGTGAGTGATAATAACCAACGGTTATGTTGCAAAATTGTTCTTACCACCTTTGGTTAGAGATGACTTGAAATTAAAACTGTTGTTCGCATCGCTTCTAATTTTCAGTTTAATTCTTAACTAATGGTTAGTCATCAATGACTTTAACTAGAGATAGGATCGAATCAAAAGGTCAAAACAGTATTAACCAGGCTACTAACTCTCCTAATTTACACAAATAAATACAATATTTACAAGTATAATGACTTGCATCACTTCATCAGTGATTATGTCTCGTTATGGTAGAAGTGTAAGTGGCCGATCTCCACACTATCCATTTTTAATAGCCAAACAAAATGTATTATTTGAAACTAATGTTGATTTTGCCAGGCCTGGTTTGAATCCGGAGGCAAATAAAAAATATTTTCAATTTTAAAATTATACAAAAGTTATCTCTGCTAATAAAAATCGACAAAATGATTTCATGTTCATTTTTTTATACATGTTCATTAATACTGAACTGGTAAACTAATATAATTGTTTAATATTCATTCAAATGAAACAGATGACGCAGAAAAAACAAAACAATTTAAAAAAATGAATGTCGAAAGTCCGTTTCGCGCCTACGTAAAAACTGGTATTAAGCCCGGTCAGTGCACAGTTATTTAATTATCAATTTATTAAAATCTAATCCGATTGATGTATTTCTACTACGCAGGCTTTCAATTTGCTGGTGTAATTACGCCCAATATGTGCGTGGTGATATATTATCGCCGTTTATCCGCCGAATCTAACGACACGTCATAAAATTTATTTTACCTTTGCACGGGAATTTACATTGGTGATTGACTTCTGCATTTCATTTAGCACATAAAAGTCAAATGAGAAAAGATCAAAAGTCAAAGACTATCAGAAATACCAACAATATGAATAGACACACAAACGCAGTTTGCACATAGCGCCTTTACTGCTTTCAGCGGTACTGCCTAGGAGTAATGGTTGCTAAGGTTACGGCAATACAAACAAAGAACTGTCAGCCATTCGCGGTACCTGACTGATTGAAAAGACAAAGGGTGGGGGTTTGTTTGTATAAAGATGTTTTATCTCTCTGCACGTGACGCCAATTCTGTAAGTGTCTATTGGTCTTTTCAATAAAAATCAATTATAGTTTAAAAAAATTGCAGGGCAACCAAAAAACAGGCCATTATTTTTGCTTACAACTTGAAACGAGAATTGATTTATTTCGGTTCCAGAACCAAGAACCGATTAGTTTCGGTTTCAAAATCGCGAACCGGGTAGTATTTGTTTCAGAACCGGTAATCTATTAGTTTCGGTTTCGGGTACCTAGTTATACTTTCAAATAACAAGGTACTCAATTAATTCTAGAACCGGAATCAAATCGAACCGGAATCAGGTCTCATCATTAATACTCGTATATACCTATATGTACCTTAAAATTGATATGTAAAAAAATATAAAGTCAGCATTCAAGACAAGTAAATACTATATAATTGTCATATATGTAAATGTAATAAATACCTACTAAATAAAAATATTATTTTCCACTGTATTTAACTATTTGTATCAGGTTATGAATTGGTAACTAGTTTGTTTTTGTAAACATCATTGAAACTTTTGTGCATTTCTTTTATAAAATTTTTACTGTTAAATACAAGTTTAAAATATTGTAAGACCTATACATCGATTATTTAATTTTTTTGTGTGTTTATGATATAAGATGTCCAACAAGAACTGGAAAATTAGTGAAAAGTGTTTTAGAAGATATTTAGAACTGACAGCTGTCAAATTGTCAAGCGCCGTGGTCAAGAGTGAGAATGAATATATAATAAAATGGAACTACAGAATATGGAGAAACTGGTCAAGGCAGAAGCGTTTCGTCGCGACCCCGTTTTTGGTTTTTACCAATAATTAATTCTGTCACTACGGAACAGCATATTTTTTGTTATAGTTGTAGTTCGACACGAATAAATAAATAAATCAGGTTATGGGCCCAGAACGCTTCCACTGAGTTTAATTTCTATTCTATGGGTATTTATTTTATTTGTTACTGAAGTTCGGATCGAAAAAGATAACATGCTTTCATTATTTAAAAAGAGATATACGTTAAAATAACAATAATGATGGGTTCGGATGACTGATGATTAGTGTTATAAGACTAATCATATATTTATATATATATATATATATATATATATATATATATATATATATATATATATATATATATATATATATATATTTATGAAGAAAAGTTAAATAAGTCGTGTATGATGAGCCTTTAGGCATAACTGGATAAAACCACTGATTGATAGAAATAAATTATTAGAATATCATTTTACAGTGAGAGATAAATCCTTATACTTAAATAAAAATTAAGCAAAGTTAGATTTTCCTTGTATAATAAGCATACAAAGTAGAACAGTTCGAGTAAAAAACTTTATTTAATGTGTGTGATATATCATATCATGTTAAATTACACTGACATATCTTGTTTCGTTACTGTATCATAATGTCATAAATAAGTTTCAAACTTTGTCATATGATTGCAGCATGCCCAAAAGCTAGGGGTCGATCAGTTAAGAAAACTGCTAAAACCGTAAGAAACACCGCTTAAAGTGTCAATTTTTTGTGCTGCTTTAAGCTTTTGAGGAGGACCTATTAACAATTAGCAAAAATGTAATTAACGAATGAATATATATTGTCAGAAACTCTTTAATCATAAGGTGTAGGGTGTACAGATGCAGATATATTTAATCGTGTACAAATTTCGCCCATTGCTTCTCATTCCTTGCCATCTTACTAGCGTCTTGAATCGTCGTGTTTTCTTCTTCAAAATCTTCAGTATTACCTTATCCCAGTTCTCTATAGGTCTTCCTCGGTCTCATTTTCCCACCACGTTCGTCATCCGTATTTGTCTCACCTGTCTATCTTCGTTCATTCTGATCATGTGGCTCCAATAAGCTAGTTAGTCCAATCCAGATGTACATTGTAGTTCTCAAACATTTCATTTCTGATTCAATCCCGTAGTGTTATTTCCAGTACTCTTTTTAAATATTCCATTGATTAAAATTGAATTTAATTTTAAAAAATCTGATGTGGCCAACATCAAAACTCCCGCTATTTAATTTTTATTAATTTAAATATACATACTTACATATTTAGTTATTGCGGAAACTGTATTAAGATCCATTGCATATAACTATGGTTCTATTTACTATATTCTTTTTAAAACGTTACTATTATTAATTTGAAATGATTAGTTTTTTGACAGTGACATTTGTCAGTCAGTTACATACATTTGAGATATGAACTGTGTAACCAAGGAGTTTTGATTGTTTAAAGCGTAGGGTCCGGGATTAAAATTATAGATAATTTTATAAATTTATCCATAAAATACATAAAAAAGTATTTATGCAAATCTGTAGAAATTTTAATATTCTTTAATTTTTATAATAATTCAAATATTGAAAAATTACATTTGAAGGTATTTTTCGAAGAAAATCTGTTTTGAGCTTTAAGTAAAGTGCCATTTCCGGTTATCTGATCAAAATCTAATGGCCTCTTCCCATATTAGAATAAGGTAGAAATACAAGGATTCAAAATTTCTGAATGATAGTATTTGACACACACACACACGCACACACTCGCACGCACGCACACACACACACACACACACACACACGCACGCACGCACGCACGCACATAATCGTCAAAATGTTAAATTTGGATTCTAGGGACCTTAAAACGTAGTCATTTACCAAAATTTCGATATGAGATTTTTAGCACGATCCCTATACCACCCTTACCAAGGGTAGCAAGAGGTAAAAATCATGCAAACCGTAAAAACTCCAGTAATAATTTAAGCAATATGAGATAAATTTAAATATTTATTGCTAATTACTCGATATTGGTCAAATATTTTTGATTCAAATTTTTCAGTAATTATATACAGAATAATTAAAATGTAGTATATTATTATTCACGAAAGATGACTATTCAAGGTCTTTTGTTTGAAGAAAGACTATATAGCACTCATAGTAGTATCTTAGCAACATTTTGTATTACAAAGAGAAAAATTATTTGACGTATGTCTATTTAATTTGTGGTGTGATAGATATGCGTAAATGGTGCTACTACTTTTTAACACACTAAATATAGCACTGACGTATGTCGTAGAGTTACAGACATTTAATTATTACTACACTGCCCTATGTACTAATGTTTATTCAGTGACGTTGACATTTAAATCAAATTATTCTTTTATGGTTTACAAGTCTATATTTTTGTTTCATGCAAAAACATAGGAGAAGAAGATAAAACTTTGAGAAAAGCATTATTAAAAAAAAATTGCAAATAAAGCATATTTAAAATTCCAGTTAAAATGTATCCATAAATATTTTGCATTGCACGCCTATGACTACGAACTGCAGTGAGTTATCTGCAAGTAATATTATATTAGACGACTCATAAATGACCTTGAATAGTCATCTTTCTTGAATAATACTATATTAATTAATTTAATGAATCAGATATTGGCGGTATAACATATCATCATTTTTCTAAGAAATTACGTTGATGGATTAATCCAGTTTTGCATAAACGCTCCTCATATGTAAACAAATAAAGAGTTTATTTATTGAATAATAATAAAATATTATTGTCACTAAATTATAAATAATGTTTCGTTTGTAAGCTGGTCGGTATCAGCAATGTAGCCATTGTAAAATTATTATAAAATACAGCTATTTTCAACCCATTAAGCAAGAATAAAAGTGTGTCATAGCAAACCAACAAATCATAGTAGAACACAAAAAAGTTGTAATATTTTAAGCTGGGCAACAACAAGCCGGACGTCCTGACAAAGTGTGTATTTCATGGTGTAATTCAATCGACAATACTCGGTTTACATGCATCGCAGCGTCTCTCGCAACATTATTTATTCCCCCAACAATGGAAAAATTGCCGAGGAAACGTCATACTTATCTCAGAGCCGCTGAATGCAAAGAAATATTGTTGCAGTGAATAAATGGCGCGATGAAAACAATTTAATTGTTCTTTTTCGCTAGCATTTTTTGTTGTGGATATTTATAGGGCCGACTCGAAAGCGTGCAACGGTCCATGTTTAATTTTGAAATTATATTGTTGGCTGTCCGTCGCTGCTCGCTTGTTTTTTTCATGATAAATGTTTGAGTTTTACAGTTGACTTCACGTTAAATATATTGAATTTATTTACTAACATAAAAATAAATTTTGAAATAATCATTTTAATCCTCTCACAATGAATAGCCGTAATTTTTCATTCAATAAAAACATGTTATACTTTTTCAACTTTACATATTTGTATAATACAGATTACATTTTAATTGAACATAAATATTAATACTTCATTATTAATACTAAATTCTGAATTATTCATATTGTTGATTTTGTATTTTTAACTGTTTCAGGGTTTGTGATTTATATACAGGTGTCTCATTTTCCATGTTTTTTAAGGTATCTCGGGTAATATTAACGATAGATCAAAACCGTCTGCACATTGCAGGGTCAACTTTATGAGAAAAGTTTAATAGTCACCACTGAAATTTTCGATCTTCTTTTGTTTCTGAGCTACAGGCAAAAACTCGTTTTTCGCTCATTTAGAAAATGTATCATATCTTATTTATTATGATAGAGATAAATTGTTTTTACCGTTTTTTAGATAGAATAAAATGGCGTAATTAGATTTTTTGAAAACTTAATAATTCTCGAGCTATAATACAAACTTATGATTTTTTAAATGGAAACCTATGTTGAAAATAGTCTCGTCTTTTTGCTTAATTTATAAGCTTTTCAAAGATATGTAACAAGGCTACATTCTTTTGTTTTAAACATTAATAAAAGACGAATTATTAATTTATTGAGGTGAAAATATTGGAAATTATTAAGAAACAAATGAAAAAATCTCTTACAGATTATCATTTGAATATTTCTAATAGTATTGTTTCAGTTTTACTCATTTTTTCAATTTATTTACTTCAAAGGCATATTACACCGTTTTTTTTCGGATTGTGTCACAGCCAACTATAACGTAGATAAATAGTAATTTAACTAACCCGAAAATAATAGTTAAGAATAATTTTGAGAACACAATTAATAGATATAGAATCAAAATAAACAAATGATGATCTGTAATAAAATTTTCATTTGTTTCTTAATAATTTCCAGTATTCTCACCCCAATAAATTAATAATTCGTCTTATATTACGGTTTAAAACAAAAGAATGTAGACTTGTTATATATCATTAAAAAGCTTATAAATCAAGCAAAAAGACGAGACTATTTACAACATAGGTTCCCAATGATGAAAAGGGCAAATGATTTATTAAAATAAAATATTTGCTTGAGTCGGCTTGGTGGCTGAGCGGCTTAGCACACATCTCGTAACTCGCAGTGACGTCACCCGAACCATGGTCCGTGCGTTCGATTCCCGTCGACCGACAATGTGTGATTTGTCGTAAAAAATACATACAGCTACTTGTATTTATCACACTCGGATGCTATAAGCTGGCCACTTGTACATCTTAAATAAATGTAGCAATTGCTGAAATCCAACAGGCAGTACGGCAGTGATAAACCACTGCGGCTCGGTGAGCCCAGTTGGAAGGGAAAACGGCGACAGCTGTATTCAAGCCCTAAATAGATAGAAATATTTGCTTGTACTATACATTTAGAGCTGCCACCTTTTAAATAGGTATCTTTGGAGTAAAACACCTACTTTTCGTAAATACAATACAATAAACTTTACTGCGTCTACTGTTTGTAAGCCATAAGCCACAGCTAAGCAATACCATTTAGTTTGACCTCTGTTGAAGCTTCTAACATTAAAACTCGAGGTAGTGACCCCTTTTACCTCTTGCTCAATAAAATCATATCGAGACGTAATCAAGATAATAGATGCAAATCCGGAGACAGTGTGTGGATCCCGAACACTCTGGGTCAAAACCTAAGGGGTTGTAACTCTATACAACATCTTATAAGTAGCTATGTCATACGAAAAGAAACACACACTTTTAGAATTACATGAACGATAAACGAAGTTTTGCAATGAGTTGGATGAAGAAGCCAGATATAAAAACCATGTACTTTTGTGAAGCCTACCATAAATCGATATGGTTTGGTTATTTTGTGTTATAATGAAGATACTGAAAGTGAATGACACTAAAGAGAGAGTTTTTCAAAGAATTATCATTTTTTATGCAAAAATAGAATGTATTCAATGTATGTTATCGCAAAAAATGTGTTTTTCCTTTGTTTATGGGTTTTGCGTTTAAATTTGAAATTAAACCAATCGTTATGTTTTACCTACATACATATATCTGGATTTATTTATTTATTTAGTTATACAGGGTGAGTCTGGGAAGACGTCCCCCCCTCTTTAACTTTTTTTATTATAAGTAATAGAAAAAAATGGCTCATATAAAAGTTTTATTATTTTACAAATACTATTTGATGGCAGATGTAGATATGTAGGTTTAAAAGATACGACTATCAACTTTTATTTTTCAAATGGCAACCTATAATTATTTTAATAAAATAGAAACCGCAATTTTTTTCTCTTTTCAACGATATGTAAATGAAAAATTTCGAGAAAAATAAGATAATTTAGAAATAATTTTTAAACAAATATTATAGGTGGCTATGTGAAAATAAACAAAACGTAACAGTGCTATACAACTTAGCAAACTAAAACAACAAATTTAGTAAAAAATAAAACATCTTAAAACAAATGTTCTTAAACTCGGTTGCCGACGTCTAGGAAACCGCTCCCGGTAAATTATTTTTGCTCTTCTTATGATTCCAGTCGATTCACCAATTATTAGAATCATATCAATTAATTCCTTCTTCGTAAACATTTCAAAATGTTTTTTTTTTGTTTACAAAATAAGTTAAATTAAGTAACAAACAAATGTATACTTTTTTTGACAATAATTTAATTGTTTTACATTGTTACGTTTTGTTTATTTTCACATAGCCACCTATAATATTTGTTTAAAAATTATTTCTAATATTTCTAAATTATCTCATTTTTCTCGAAATTTTTCAAATACATTAATAAAAAATAATACATCGTTGAAAAGAGAACAAAATGGTGGTTTCTATTTTATTAAAATAATTATAGGTTGCCATTTGAAAAATAAAAGTTGATAGTCGTATCTTGTAAACCTGACTTTATAAAAAAATCTACATCTGCCATCAAATATTATATGTAAAATAATAAAACTTTTATATAAGCCATTTTTTTCTATTACTAATAATAAAAAAGTGAAAGGGGGGGGGGGTCTTCCCAGACTCACCCTGTATATTCCACTAGTAACACCTAATTAATATTTTTTTAAAAAATCTAATGGTCTAAGCAAATATTGACCACCGCACTAACGCAGGGTTAATTACATACATACATTACATACCGATGGAAATATTTAATTTGAAAATTTAGAGAGAAAATTACAGACACCGCAGAAGGGTCAACTTGTATGTAACCTCAGTACAGAAGAAATCGAAAAAAATATCCGTATTGAAGGTGTTAGGAAGAATCGCATGAAGAATGATTTGTAGGAATCTACGAGAAACATATAAAAATAATTGGGTAATTACATAATTATGAGCGCAAAATCCGTATTCTTTGCTTTCTCATAATTTTAAAACGATAGCGGTTCTTTTATTTGGCTATAAAAATAAAGATTGTGGTTCTAGAAAAGGATAATGAGAAATGCGGTGAAACTGACAGAGATTCTTGAGCTGGAGCTTGTTTGTCGCGTATCGTAAAAACTTTCGAGTTCGGAACACCGCGAATCAGTTTATAGAACGTGGGAGTCACAAGTTTGATTTACCAAAGTGCACTTTGTTCCAATCTAATTTTTTACGACTAAATTTGTACAAAGAGCCACTGTTCGTATTCTCGAATCAATTTGTTTTGAAACTTCTATTAAAAGTAGCAAGTAGTAGTTACTTCACCTACAAAAGTTCGGAATTGACACTAATAAGACGATAAAAAAAGAAAACAGCAAAAAGGAAGGAGCAGTTTTTGTGTTTTTCAGACTATTTTAACACAATGATTTTAATTTGTCTTAAATTAACAATGGGCTACTTGCGTGCCACTTTTTATTTAATATTTTTGAAGATAAAAACTTGCCACCCATATTTTTTCTTTTGGCAAATTTTCTTTAATTGGCGGCAAAAAATTAATGAATTTTTAATATTTAAATTACCGCCATGTACGACGCAGAATTACGCCGAACCAATGAATGGCCGTAAAGCAATAACATTGGTACGTCCAATAGCAACGGCATGTGCGGGTAATTTAAACATGACATCATCTGTTTGACGTTTGAATAATAGTTTGGAGGTTAATATTTTCGTTTGTCATTTTAATCTTGTACGAATAAGCTAAGTTAAAATCCTTCAAAATCTTGCTTGACAAATCGAAATACGTAATAAAAGTAACAGATACCACGCAAATTGTAAATAACAAAGAATAGAGACAGTGACAGAAAAATGAACTGTCAAAATCAAATTAAAACTTGCACTCGCTCGCCATCTACAGGTTACATTCTAAAATATGCATCCCCTTCTCCAGTTCAAAATAATGACGTCAAAGAAAATCTTCTTTCTTAATTTATTAAAAAACATAATTTTTTTTTAAATAAAATTTATATTTTTACATACGTTTTCAACTTTAATTTAGGTATTTAGTGATAGATATCAGATTTTCAGTACCACGCAAGTAGCCTATTAACACTGTATTGTAACAGTTGAATAATTATCGTCAGAACCAAGGCTTCAATTGCGGAATATATACGTTTGTGACTGTAGTAGGACAACGCAGATACTTCTTTGTAAACACAGTGTGGCTATAAACAGTAAGATTAATTTTCTGTAGCGCCAAATAACAGCGCCATCTATGATCGGCACCCAATCTATTTTTGACTAACTTTCATCAACACCCACCTCAAGTTTTATTAATGTTGGTTCAGTTCAGTTCTCGTATAGGCGCAGTTTATTGACCTCTTAGATCTCATGGATGGATCCGTCGACCAACGGTACGCAATCAAACTTTGTGTTCGTTTATACAAAGAACTAATCCAATCGTTTGCATTGGTCAAAAAGCATTTAGGGATGCTTCATTGACTCGTTTCAACGTTCTTGGCTGGCAAGAGCGATTTCGCGATGGGCGAGATGAAAACAAAGATAATCCAAAGAGTGACCTCTCAGCATCAGGCAGAAAAGCCGAAATCATCGAAACAGTTCGATAACTGTTGGTTTTAGATTGATGTGTTACGATTAAGATGGTTGCAGAGTAGTTGAACATCAACAAAGAAACAGCTGATTTGGCTCCGGCTGACTATTCTCTTTCCCCAAACTAAAATTTAAAGGGAACCGTTTCGACGATGTAACATATACTTAAAACATCGTGACAAAGGAATTGAACAGCATTCCAGTTTTAGTCTTGCAGAACGACATGAATGGATTGCAAAATCGCGCCAAGCGATATGTGGATTTAGAAGAAATGTATATTGTAGAATGTGTATATGAAAGTTGTTGACGACGACAAAGGGTTCAACCAGTTGCTCTGTGATAGAAGAGCTCCAGTTCTTGGTGATTTTTGTAAATGTACCGCAGTGGCTGCGGTGGCGACAGCGACTTGCGGTTGAACCTGTTGCGAAACAACGGTCTGCTGTTGTTGCTGCTGGCACACCTGTCCGCTTAGATTCTTCCACGGGTCATTGTGATTTTGATGATCTAATGGCTATTGTCTTATTTATAATGGAAATCTTAAAACAGTATAGCCACACTGTGTATGTTTAAAATAGACAGGTCTACGACGAGAAGAACAAGATGGATGGCTAGGACAAGAAGTACGAGGAAGACAACAGAGGATGAGAAAATCGAGAACATGAAATTGGTTGATAGACGACTAAAACGTGGAGGAATAATTCAAGGTAAGACGACGAGGGCAACAAGGACGAGGAGGACAGAAAGTGTAGTGTGTTGCGGTCAATCCCTGCAATGGCTGCTGTGATGCGGGTACGAAGGTCACCCAATGTTGTTGGAAGTGGTGGTACATAAACATGATCCTTTACGAAACCCCACAACGTATGAGAGTTCGATCCTCCTGAGATGCACAGCCTATCCAGCGTTGTTCCAATGCCTCATTGAGATGGTCCTGAACGCTACCATGGTAATACAGAGGGGCACCATCCAGCTGAAGAATGAAATCTGCACTATCCTCGGTAGAAAATGAAACCACGCGGGAGGGAAATTAAACTTTGAGAGTTTGCCTTTCTTTGCACATATCTCACATTACGATACGTTCATTAGAGTTCACAGAATAAATTTATGAAATCGGATCCATCATTTTGAGTTACCCTGTATAAGTTCGCCTCCCATACGAGTCAAACTAGTAGCCAAAAAATACATCTGGCCCGAGTGATTCGGAGGCCACTATAAGCCGTCACTGTAAGTTCACTATTTACAGCACTAAATGCAAGTAAAATTCGATCAAGAAACCGGTGGAATTTCAGCCTTATGTTCCGAAACGGAATGATGATTATATTTAATAGAGGGAAGTGGAAATATTGGAGAAAGCAGTAAGTTGTTTCATTGTCCATTTAAAGAAAAATCTCAAAAGTACCAACGTTTCGGATTCTATTAATCCATCATCAGAGGTATGTTCATATTCTTATCAGTTTGGTACAAAGTGTGCACCTATTTAGAATAATTTTTAACCGTTTTTATATTAAATACTATGTTTCAAATTTCAAAACATCAACATAACCCTGTAAACGGATTAATAGAATCTAAATTAAAAATTATAAGGCCTTCAATTTCCACTATTTATTTCTTTTTATTTGAACGTTTCGAGCAAAATCCGCTCATCTTCAGCAACTAAACAATTAATAAATTTATTGGTATTATATACTTGACTGTTGTATGATTGTAGGGATGACAAGAAATAATAGGGACTTATGATTTTAGAATTGTACTGTTGACGACAAGCTCGAAGAAAGAGACAGCAAAGCACTACATGACCTCTTAGATAGAATGTAAACAGTATTTTAATATGTTGGATAATTTTGAGTCTCGGTATATTTTTTTTTAGAATTTATCTTCAGTTAACAAATCATTATTATAACAAAACTGATTACTCATACATGCGTCAAACACCATCGCAAAATAAAACAACAAATATCAAATTTAGGACAATACGTTGTGAAGAAGAGGGAAGAGAATGTGTGTTGTGTGACGTCAAGTCCCCATTGGAGATGAAATCGTGGTAAACAGTGTTTATTAAATAGTATTTAATTAACTTTCCTACGTTTCGATTCCAAATGAATCATCATCAGAGATAGTTAAAGTTGGAAAATAAGATCATTACATTACACAATCAAAAATGTAAGGATGAAAATGTCAAAAAATATCAGAGGTAATAAAATACGTGCATACATCTGGCACAACTAAAGATATATTTATTTTGCTCGAAACGTTCAAATAAAAAATAATAAACAGTGGAACTTGGAGGCCTTATAATTTTTAATGTACATTATCTACATGGTTCCCTTACATAACATTTAGATTAATAGAAACCGAAACGTCGGCATTGTTGAGATTTTTCTTCAAATAAACAATTCAACAACTGATTGTTTCTCCAATATTTCCACTTCCCTCTATTTATAAAAACAGTTGATTAAACTCCTTAATTTAAATATTTTAAAATCGACATTTATACAAAACGGTTAGTTGGCTCGTAGATTTGGAGACTGGTATTTTTAATTGAACCAGAAAAATGACAGTACCCCCAATTTAATACGCACGAGAATAATTGGGCAAGAAACACCGACAATCAAAGTATTATTTTCGAGAAACAAAATCCAGAATAAATGCTCGATGCCAGTGAGTAATGATTTAATATGCTTAAAGACTTCGAAAACTGCACAAAATATTTAGCTATTCATATGAAGTCATTATTAAATCATGACTGGAGCTAGTACTCGTAGTTTCGATTACATATTTAATTCTGGTTTTCTTTTCCTTTTCTGTAAAGAAACGTGAGAAGATTGATTGTTGCTTAATGGTAATTCCATGTCCACTCTTTTTCGTTCTAGTTTTATTTTACGTTTGTAGGCGTCAGTTTTATTGATTTAAATTTGATTAAACTACATGAAAAGTAAATATTTGAGCATTCAACAGAAATACAGCTTTAGATAAAAGTGTCAGGCACGTTTTGAATGATAGAGTTACTTCAGAATAATGATAAAAGATTTGTCAAATAAATCTAACTTTGAAGTATGACCCACTTGATTTTACTTTTCGTCATTCATAAAGTTATGAGTGAGTATAGTCTTTTGAGGTTAACACGCGGAGCTATTGATCTCACTCCAAATAAGAATTTTAGGGATATTTCAAAACGAAACAAAATATTCAAGCTCTATACTTTACATAATTGAAATATGACACCAGTAGAATAATGTCGTAAGTCTGTTGCGAAAATGACTAAAAGAATTCCTATATCTTATATTGCAAATTGTTTTATACCATTATATTTTTAATACTCAGAACTGTTTGAAATGATTAGTTATTTGACAGTGTCATTTATCTGTCTGCTGCTTACAATTGAGATCTGAACTGTGTAACCAAGGAGTTGTGTTTTGTTTAAAGCGTAGGCTCCGGGATTTAAACTATATATTATTTTATAAATTTATCCATAAAATATATATAAAAAGTACTAATGCCAACCTGTAGAAAATTTAATAATCTTTAATTTTTATAATAACATAAATCTCGAAAAAATAACATTTATCTAACATCGACTCATAATATACTCGTAACTATGGTTATTTAAAACCACTAATGTACAATTTAGTCACTCCGTGAGAGAATATTTTAGAAGTCACGGAGGAACTATTACTGATTTTTGTGTTTTTTAAATATAAATAAAAAGCAATTTTACAAAATTATTTTAGTATTGGAATAATTTAACATTATAAAACTTATTTATTTAGGTTATTATTAACATTTATGCTAAAGTAGGTTACTTATCTTTACAAAATGACAGCTGTCAGGTATGGCTAATGAAACGAAAACAAAAAACAAGTTAGTGGTTATTTGCTTTAAGATTAAATTCAAAGATGCTGTTTGTGCTTCTAAGTGAATACGTTTTAAAGGAGCATCCTCATTTTCACCTATTTTATTGTATTTTCTTTCAAATAATTCCCAATGACAGACAATAATTATTGCAGCATTTTTTTTTTCAATAACAATATAACAAAACCATAACAACCATGCAATGGCTACTTTGTAATTTAAAATATTGCATCACTTGACTTGTCAGTGTCAAACTATGAATGAAAATTTAAAAATTATTTAAGAAGTTTTTTTTAAAAGTGTTGGATAAAACGTATTACACTCGTGTGAAATGTATATTAGTCACTAAAGATAATTAGCCACTCGCTCTGCGGGCTACGTGGCTAAACTTTTTCTTTCGTGACTAATATGATACATTCCACACTCATATAATAAATAATTGTTAAATGTATTTTTCGAAGAAAAACTATTTTGAGCTTCAAATAAAGTACCATTTCCGATTATCTGATTTACACCAAATACTAATGGCTTCCTTCCATATTTAGAATAAGGTAGAAATACAAGGTTTCAAAATTTTCTGAATGATAGTATTTGAGTTAGAGCGGAGGATCTACACATACAAACACACAGACATCATCGTGAAAATCTTAAAATAGGATTCTAGGGAAACGTGGTTATTTACTAAAATTTCGATATGCGATTTTTAGCATGATCCCTATACCTCCCTTACCAAGGATAGCGGGAGGTATAAAAAGATACAGAACAAAAGAATATTGTTAAAAATTGCTATCTTTAAAAGATACCTGTTGGCAACCGTAAGTCCGAAGTCCGGGTGAAGTCCATGAGTTTTTCATAAAAATCATCGGTATAGTTACGTTCATTAAAAGGCGAAGAGTGGACTTACAAAATATAAGAAAAAAAAAATTGAAATGTATCCTAAAATACTTTTGATTAAGGCTATACCTCACGCTCTACCAATAATCTATGAAATCCATTACGAATCCAGCCCAGCGTTTTCTTTATTTTTGCTTAAGTTTCTTGTGAGTAATGATTACATTTTAATTAAAATCCAAAAGAGAACGGGTAAAATTATCCCATGCGGATTGTAGATTATGCCCGTGTATTTATTACAGCACGTTGAGTTGCTGGCTTGCTGGCCGCTTGGTTTGCTGTTTGGAATAAAAGCAATCTCTTAATGAGTTGCTGCGAATCTCGCTAAAGACGCGATTTTCTAATGCGCGTATCCTACACTCATTTCGGAAGGATGGAGAAATATTTCACTATCACTTTACTTACACATTTCTCACTGGTGCATGCCGAAAAGATAAATGAAACGTGAAATATCATCAAATGAAAGTAATGACGAAAATGCGTACAGAAAGCAAATGTTTCTACTTTTGCTGATATAAATACATAGACGTATGAGCCAAAACTCATTAACATTTTAAACAAATTATAAAACTTAAACAAATGGTTAGAAATTTCTACAAAATTATTTTGGCTACTTTGGATATAGACCTAAAACTTTAAAAACAATGTGGGCCAAATATCGAGAATAGTGATGGGTCCCGGACATTCCCAGGGAAATTCGCAACAATTATTTTTTTGATAATTTCCCAAGTAATTTCAAATATTGTGTAGCACCACAATATTTGTTGACGGAGTAAGAGTAGGTAACAGGCAAGCATAAGGCACAAACATGTAAAGCAAAAGAACAGACGTCAAGGTATAATATTATCTAAAATAAAATAAAATAAAAAAAAACTCCGGGAAAAAAAGTCATCGCAAATCGTAATTGAAGGAATTTCCCGGAATTGTCCCGGGAAAAAACAAAATTCCTTGCGCGAATTTTTTAATGGCACATCACTAATCGAGAGATAATAGTTTGACCGATATTTTAAGAGTCATCTTCTAGTTTAGATTTAGCTTCTACCGAGACCCTTTACTTTTCGCACAATAAACAAAAAAAAAACATCAACATTTTACTGTGAGAAGTGACTTCTCTTGTGCTGTCTCCACTTAAGATTTGAGAGCGCGTGTAAGATGCCGTTTGATAAGCGACTCAATGATAGAGATATATCATTACTGAAATGGGTAACAAGTGTTGATATATTTATATTTATTATATCATTATTGAATAAGAAACAAAGTGTTATGGTATTATTCACGAAAGATCACTATTCAAGGTCATTTATGAGCCGTCTAATATAATATTACTTGCAGATAACTTCACTGCATTTCGTACCCATAGGTGTGGAACGCGAAATATTTATGGGTACATTTTAACTGAAAAAATAAATGTATTTTTAAATAATGATTTCCTCAAAGTTTTGTCTTCTTCACCTGTTTTTGCATAAAACAAAAATATAGTCTTGACATAAACTATATAATAATTATTTGGTTTAATTGTCAACGCCACTGGATAAACATCAGTGCAGAGGGCAGTGTAGTAGATAATTACATGTTAGTAACTTTACGACATACGTCACTACTATTTTTAGAGTGTTACAAAGTAATGCCACCCAGTGGCGAATTTAGCACTTTAGAGGCCCCAAGCGCAATTTAATTTTGATTTTTTGGGGTCGTGGGTTCGATTCCCACCAGGGGCTTGGATGTTTGTGAGTGTCGTTTCATCATCTCATCTCCATCAATACAGCGCAAAATGTAACAAAAATGTAAGATAAAACTCAGTCACCCTCATCAATATCAATTGTAATACTTTATAAAAAGTTAAATACAATAAAGAATTATTATATCTATTTAAATTACATTATATACCTGGATTTCATCAAATTGAGATCTGTGCGTTAGGTTACCGATAGACTAAATTATTTCTTGAAAATTTACAAGCGAAAAAGTTATCATTTTCACAAAGAGAGCGTTTAGAATAGACTGCGAAAGTGATGACGTCAAAATCGAGCAGGAATTACAAAACATAAAAATAGGCTTAAATGTATTTTGAAAGAGTTGTGAACGAACCGTACTAGCACCAAATTGAAAGTAGTAGTAAGGATATTCTATCTTTATCTCGACAGTATAGAGCAAACTTGCATATGGTTTGGAGGTTATATACTTATAATTTAAATTAGAGAATACTATTAAATTATTAATTATTTTTATTAGGAAAATAATAATAATAAAACAAATTTTTATTTTGAGACCTGAAATTTGATGCCCATCGATTTACGAGGCCCCAAGCGCGCGAATTCTGCGCTTGTGCGAAAATCCACCACTGGTCACACCGCATAAATTAAAGAAACATACTTCAAATAATCTTTTTCGTTCTAATACAAAATGTTGCTATGGTACTGCTATATGTATAAAGTGCTGTGTATTCTTTCCTCGAACAAATTGAATAATTATCTTTCGTGAATAATAGCATTGATTATAATATACTAGCGTATAGAAGATCAAAGATAATAGTATAAAATAAAGTTTATTAAAAAAAAACAACTCCATGTAAATTGGCGAAGTCGGTCATCTGAAATCTCAAAATTATAATGAAAATTAATCCGAAAATGAATGAAAGATATTTAAATTTGTTTTGGCCGGTAAGTGAATATCCTGATGAAATAATGCAGCAGGACTGCGAAATGTGAACTTATGTAAAGAACCAAGTGAAATCTTAATAATATCATGATACCTTCATCTTTCAGTAAAATGTTTTTAAGCAGATTTTCTGCCTAATTTTGAATATCCGTTCTTCCGAAATTACAACATTTACACAAAAATTATCCCTGCAATTTTGGTTCCTCATCAAATACCTAGTCAGCGTTTTATCCTAAAATAATAGATTCCTTCTTCTGGAAGAGGAAGCAGGAGCCGCGTAATTAGCTGCAGGAAAACGTGGCATTGCAGGAAAGATCAACTCGAAAACCACCGCATTATAAACATAGCAGAATGCACAAACCCACACAAACAACGCTAGACTGTAGCTAAGCGAAGCGAGCAAGGTTAATTTCATAAAGAAGCCAGAAATTTATACAGGAATACAGAAAGAACAAAGGATAGCATCCAATCCCACTGCATATCTTGATAAGATATACAAGACAACAAACGGTAAACAAAGAATTTATTTAAGCAATTAGATAAAATTATTGTCGCTATTAATTACAACAATATACATGTAATTTAATAAAAAATAATTTTAACAGTTCAGAGTTTAACTAAATTTATTTTGTTGGAAGGATAAGATGCTACTATGTTGCCATAGCGTCCTTAGAATATCAATTGCTATCGGTTCTAGTGTGAGGCAATTATATAGGTATATAAATCAGCTCTATAGGCCTAGTAGACCCATGGCTTCATAACATATTCTTCTCCATTCCTTCTTGTTTCTTGTTTTTTGTTTCCAGTTTTTGATTCCTATTTCCCTTAAGTCCTTATATGCCTTCTATTTCTCCCTTTAGTACTTGTTTGGTTATTCTGTCGTCTATCATCCTAATTTACGTGGCCTAGCCATCGGAGTCTCTGCATATAATTCTTGAAGTTCGCTGTCTGTTCGTCTTTCCCATTGGTTTCCTACTTTCGGCCTCCATATATTCTTCTTAAAATTTGTCTCTCCCAAGTTTGCAAGGCTTCCATCTCCTTTCGATTTAGCTTCCATAATTCTCCTCCATGTGTCACTGTGGGTCTTATCACTGTTGTGTAAAGTGTGAGGAAAGGCAAAATAAAAAATCTGATGTGGCCAACACAACACCTCCCGCTATTTATGTATTTAGTTATACTAGAAACGTAATAAAATCCATTCCATATAACTATGGTTCTATTTACTATTTTCTTTTTAAAACGTTACTATTATTAATTTGAAATGATTAGTTCTTTGACAGTGACATTTATCTGTCAGTTACATACATTTGAGGCATGAACTGTCTAATCAAGTAGTTGTGTTTGTTTAAAGCGCAGGCTCTGTGATTTAAATTATAGATAATTTTATAAATTTATCCATAAAATGTATAGAAAAAGTATTAATGCAAACCAGTAGAAAATTTAATAATTTTTAATTTTTATAATAACATAAATCTCGAAAAATAACATTTAAAGGTATTTTTCGGAGAAAAACTATTTTGAGCACCAAGTAAAGTGCCATTTCCGGTTATCGGATTTACACCAAAATCTAATAGCTTCTTTCCATATTAGAATAAGGTATAAATACAAGGTTTCAAAATTTTCTGAATGATAGTATTTGAGTTAGAGCGTAAACAGGATCCACGCACACACACACACACACATAGACATCTCCGTGAAAATGTTAAAATTGGATTCTATAGACCTTAAACGGGGCCATTTACCAAAATCTCGATATGCGATTTTTAGCACGATCCCTATACCTCCCTTACCAAGGGTAGCGGGAGGTAAAAACTATTTTTTGTCAAACATTAATTTCCAGCGCCTCCTTCACCCCAGTTAAAACCACGGTTAATAAAGTTCTGTCAACCCTGAAAAGATAGGAATGTGTCGATTTGAAAATTTGAATTTTTGTTATATATCGACGTACTTAATTGCTGATTTAACAACTTAGTTATAGAACAGGAACAGAGCCAAATAAAAGAAATTAAGGGTCATTTATTTTAAAATAATTACATGTTTATATAGAATAATGCAAGAAAAACTACACTCCAAGAAATTCTGTGCATAAAAATAAACACTAAAATTGATTTATGTAGGTCCGTAGCACACGTTAAATTGTTTCAAAATTAAATACGCAAATTTTGTAACATGGTACCAACTAATGTATTTTGACTATGTAATATACGTTTAAATAAATAAAAACAATATCTACAAAGATCATCTCATTTATAGAATGCATTTTATATAGATAAAATGATGGTGTTGTACTTACTGGGTAATGTAAAATCTTCCTCCCTGATGCCGTTGTTTATTTTACTTTAAATGTTACATTATTGTTTATACACGGAAATATACATACATACGTCCGTCTACTGTTAAATATCACAATAAACTACTGCTTTGCGATTTTAAACTTGTTTAATTTTTAATTAGGAAAATGGATTTATCTGGTTTTGTTTGATTGCTCGAAAATTTTAAAGGAACCATATGAATTTGTAATAACTGAGCCATTGACATGTCATAAAAGAATAAAAACATTTATTGCAATAATAACCAATGTAGACATATCTGAAGAATGTTATAACATTAAAAATTTTGTTATTGATTTTAAATTTAGAATTACGATATTGACAATGGTCTTGTATTAAGACACAAATAAATTCTGTGTTAAGGGGATAGTTTACGATTTTCCAAATAAGCTAAAAGAGGCTCTACATTTTTACCGATTATGCAAAATCTGTTTTTTACTTATTTTTAACATATTTATTGAGAAAAATTGATACTACGTATGCCATTTTTTATTTTTGCAATATCATTCTTAAGGTGCATTCACAAATGAAAATTAGGTTTATGGTTTTTGTTTAGGTTTAAGCAAGTCATTCATAAATGTAAGTTTAAATTATCAGAAAATTAGTTTTGATATGTACAGACATCTGTGTAAATGTTTCAAAAACGAGATTAAAATATCGGTAGAGCAGTACTCAACAAGACACCTGTGCGCCGTGAAACTATCATTCGCTTGGCATTATTGGTTATATTTCAGCAATTAAGTTATGACAGTCTTCATGTTCTCGCATTTGTTTAAAAAGCCGAATCCACCAAGTGGATACAAAATAAAGATGGGTGTATTTATCTATATCATTTCAGACTCGTTCTCATTGGTGGAGTTTGTGACGTAAAACTAAATCATAAACCTAAAGTTTGGACCTTGCAATGTTTAGCTTTGTGATTTGGATTAAAGACTCTAATTTCTGAAGTGTGAATGGAGTCATTACATAATATGCGGCCAAAGTCTTTAAATCTAAAGTATAAACCATAAATCTAAACCTAATTTTTATTTGTGAATGCACATTTACACAATATGTGGCAAAGCTCTAAAATTGTTAATTTTTGGTTAATTTTGTCAATTTTTTTAATAAAGAATAAATATTGTAACGTTTTTTATTTATTTCGGTGAAATTTAAATATTAGACAATTATTATTAATTAAAATAAAGGTTTATTACTACAACTAAATATTAAAAAGGTATTAAATAATGTCGATTACTAATATTGAACAATTATTAAAAACCTTTAAGGTACATTCACAAATGAAAATTAGGATAAGATTTATGGTTTATACTTTAGATTTAAAGATTTTGGCCGCATTTTATGTAATGACTCCATTCACACTTCAGAATTTAGTGTCTCTAAATCCAAATCATAAAGCTAAACATTGCAAGGTCCAAACTTTAGGTTTATGATTTAGTTAGATGTCAAACTTCACCAATGAGAACGAGTCTAAAACGATATAGATATATACACCCATCTTCACTTAGTATTCACTTGGTGGATTCGGCTTTTTAAAACAAATGCGAAAAGAACTGGAAACCGCCAAAATTTAATTGCTGAAATATAACCAATAATGCCAAGCGAATGACAGTTTCACGGCGCACGGGTATCTTTAAGTAATGCTCTACCGATATTTTAATCTTGTTCTTGAAGCTTTTAGATAGATGTCTGTACAATCAAAACTAAATTTCAGTTAAACTTACATTTATTACTTACTTAAATCTAAACAAAAACCATAAACCTAATTTTCATTTGTGAATGCACCTTTAAGCAGTGGTGGCTCGTTGTTTGAATATTTGGTGGGTCACATTGTAATTAGTAATACTATAAGTTTATTAATATGAAAATATATTTAAATAGTATTAAATGTATATTTCCAAAATTATTTATCACCAGATCATTGAAATTTGAGATATTTTTAATAAATATTTCTTCTATACTTGGCGTAGCTAACACCGCTACTATACTGATGCCATGGTCATTGACCATGAGTAAGCGAATAGGGTGTTGGTTGTCTTCGTCTAACGCAAGCAAAGTTACAATTTGTTTGTGTCTGTTTGGCATGGGATTGAATATGTAGCATGTAACAAAACGTAGTTATAAGTTTGGGGTGCATTTAATGTAGTCAGCAAGCAACGCTAACAACACGGTAGACTGGCTATTGAAAATCATTAAATTCAAAATAGGTATTTTATTATTTTCATATTTTATAGGGTCTCGTGGCCGCGTGCCTGAGTGTCAGGTCGCGAATCTGGGGAACCGGATTCGATCCCGACCGACGCCAAATATTTCAAATTTTAAATGACACAAAATTGACCCCTGTGGTGCGCTCTCCACGTCAGCAATGAGCCCCTGCTTTGATAAATTCGTAAGTGATCAATTATTGTAGTTCTGATAACTGGATTCAATTTACATATATTTAAATAACACAAAAGTGACCCTGTGAGTACTCTCTCCATGACAGTTTTGAAAGTCCGTGAGGTAACGCTTAGTAAGCTCTTTCTACATTAGAGATGTGGTACAGATATATTACCGAAATATGTGAATAAGAAAAAGCATTTTGGCATTCTCAGCAATGTGTAATAAGCCTTGATGATATATTTATTTTATTTAAATTCAGATTGTAGTGCATTATCAGCAGCACCATTCTACTATTGATTGTGATTTTCTGCAACGTAGAAATGCAAATTCTCCTTACAGTATTTAAACTTCAAGACACGCAAAAGTGATGTTTTTTATCCAGCGTCAAAACATTCGTTACTTCTTTATCAGTTCCAGTTGATTGCCTGTGGAAAGCTCGTAGAATAAGGCGCCTGATTTGACTCCTGTTGTGCTGCTCTTGTTTTTATTCCGAGGAAGATGTTCAACTCCTTTTATTTCTGCTTATCATCTGCGTCATATTTATCCTTGTGTACATTTTTTCCGAGTTGTTTCTTTGGTATCTTAATCAAGATGCTAATTTATCAAGAAAACAAGAAAAAAGATTCTTATTAAAAACAGAAATAACTCTTTTTCATTATCAATTTCAATGTGTATTTTCATTTGGTAGTTTTAAAGGATAAACCTTGTAATTTGCTAACTACTTAGAAGATTGTGAACTAATTAATATTTATGCTTTTCAAGTAAATTAGGAACATTAATAATACTTAAAAGCTGGCAGATACGAACTATTTTGACTGGTGCGTTTTTGAGAGCACCTACCTGGTGGATGATATATTTCAATTATTTCTGTAGTCGGAAATACGATGATTTCTTAAATAATCTTATATATATAAGAGAAAGAAAAACCGCTAGACAAATCTACACCTTTTTACATGTCGAGCCCAAATTTCGTAGAGGTGTTCTTTCACATTCACGATGTCATAGAAGTCGTTAGAGTTCAAAATATTGCATCGTTTTGTTGTAACAAATTTTCAAAGTTAACATAAGAATAGCATTAGCATTAGTTTCGAGAGCGGCCTTGTCGACAGAATCAAAATGTTAAAACTACACTTTTCTGCTGTCAATCAAATATTTTCATTAAAAAATTAACAAAAATAATAATATAATAATAACGTTGAAAAAGGTTTACGGCTTCCCCATATGAGACGTCTATGGTTGATAAACAGAAACAAAAGACAGCATTTATTATTATTATTATTATTATTATTATTATTATTGTTATTATTATTTATTATTACACGCTTCTATATACAGTTATAGTATTTAAGCGGTGGCCGCGTGCTTGAGTGTCAGGTCGCGAATCTGGGGAACCGGGTTCGATCCCGACCGACGCCAAATATTTCCAATTTTAAATGGCACAAAATTGACCCCTGTGGTGCACTCTCCACGCCAGCAATGAGTGCCCGTGAGGTGACGCCTGGTAAGCGCCCACACGGTGCAAATATTTCATCATTACCGATATCTGTGTACAAAGCAGATTGGCACACCCAGCAATGGGTAATATGCCGTGATGATATATTTATTTATTTATTTATATACATATGGGTATGTGATTTTTTATAGTTTTTACCACAGCGCAGAGATGGGGATGAAGTTATGAAAGTACAAACACACACACACACACACACACACGCACGCACGCACGCACACACGCACGCACGCACGCACGCACGCACGCACGCACGCACGCACACACACACACACACACACACACACACACACACACACACACACACACACACACACACACACACACACACACACACACACACACACACACACACACACACACACACACACACACACACACACACACACACACACACACACACACACATACACACACAACCTGCGACACCAGATATTCTAGCTGTGAAGGTCGCCTGAACGCTACCTCAACATGCTAAGCCACTGGCAAAAAAGTATTAAGATTAAGATGCATCTAAATAAGTAGTATCATTATACCAAGTTCCAAAATTGTGATAAGATGAGGGTAAGAGCACTGAGCAATAACAGATAAATAACTTTTTATAAACTTTTTAAATTTTAGTTTCAATAATCATATTTTAATTATCTATTTAAGTTATAAATTTTTAGAAATTCTTATCGTGTTATGATAGTCACGACATTTATTTGTTGATCATTAAGTCTAGAAATTATTATGCATAAGTGCGTGACTTTTAATGCCCTAGCCTATGCACCCTGTACCCCTAAGATAATCCTGTCCTGATGATAGCGCTTTGTTTTAGAGAGTCTAGATTAGTTCGTCGCGTCGTGAAGACGTTTGTTGTTTTGGACATGTAGTGCGTCTAGTTTTGGGGTGCGCGCTAAACGCCCGCCCGATGGGTTACGGTGTGTAACATGTTAGTAATTGCTTATAGTTGTGTTAGTTATGTTTATTTAATAATCATTGTAATCATGTAAACAAAACATTAGTTAATTAATCAGTAAATCTCAAGTAATGTCCATGTCCATAATTCTAAGTGTTCATAAAGTGTAAGTGTATGTGTGTTCATCCGTTCACCAACCAGCCAGTGTGTCATCGTTGGGGAAAACAGTATGCAGTTGTAGTATCATCAGCTTAGGAGACCCCCTCGTGTTACAAAATTTAGTACTACTAGTACTAGAGTTATTAACAGAAATGTATCTGATGAGGTATACTTTCAAAGGGCTGTAACTCTGTAACGAAATGTTTACGGACATACCTTCATAAAACTATTTTTTACTCAAAATTACTCCCCCAATATATGGTTTAATTACGGCACACTCGTCATGAATCACCCTATACAATAAAGTTACGTATAGCCGATATTACATTAGTTAATTTTGAAAACTGGTTACCTTTGTTGTTGGTTGAAGTAATTTCAATTTCTTGCCAACTTATATTTCGTACAACCAGATAAACTAAGATATTTATTCAGGAACGAAATAAAAAGTTTTAATTTTATTTGCATTATATGAATTTGCTGTTGTGGTTTATACTTCACAGAATATCATATTTTTCATAAATAATTAGAAATTAATTTATGTTATCTGAGTTCCACTTTGTAATGTTTAATTTGAAAAGCTAAATCGTTTAAAGTAGTGAATATGTAATAAGGAGCCGTTACTAATGTAAAGTGTTATTTAATTTGTAAAACTATAGAATATACATAAAAACGATAACAATTTTTTATTAATGCTTACACTTTGAGTGTCTAAATATTACTGAATGTTTATTTTATTTTGGTCGTTAAGTAAGTTTAACAATCCTTAAAGCTATTTTGATAGTTCCTGTTCACGGGTATCTGGATGCACGTTATAAATAATTAGGTATATTTACCTAAATACTTCAGTTGCAATGCAAGTGGTTGCAGAAAGAAATCGTCTATATTACATTTCTCAACTAAGCAATGCAACACTGAGTTGATGGCAACTTGCAACTAAAATTGACTGTTGTTTAATTAGGTTGATACGGTTGCCTCTTTATTTTCATCTGGCAACTACTAAATTATATGTCAGCTTTGGTCGACACAATACACAACCGAAGTTGTTGGTTGTCGTCAACCAAAGTTGACTAATGTAATATCGGCTTATATTAGAAACGTATACCTACTTTTCGTGTTTTGTTTAACAAAACTTTGTTGCTCGCAGAATTAAATGATATAGCGCAATAAACCGGAAAATTCAATAAATGGACTTGTTCGACTCTTGTGGAAAACCCCTCAATTGCTTCATAATGTTTCATATTTACAGTGATTAATAATATCAAAACAAAAAAAATCTGATGTGGCCAGCACATTACCTTCCGTCAGTTATATGAGGCATTTACGAAAATTCTACGGGTGAACTGTAACCGGTAAACAGCTGTTTATCAGGTTATAGCTACCGGAATCGATATTTTAAGAACGCAAGTAGTAAACATGAGTAGATCCATAAGCTATAAAAAATGGAAAATTTGAAACAGGTTAGAAATTTAATGTAGTTAACAAACTGAGCAGTCCTACTTTGAACACATTTACAATTTTAACGCTCGCGCTTCGCTTTGCATCACTACCTTTTTTTGAGATTAGATTCTTCATGAATCCGGTACATGAATCTGGTAGATATTGTACAATACAGTAACTTTTTACCAATCTTGTTCTCGAACACAGTCGGTAGATGCGGTATCTACTGGTAGAATTTTCGTAAGTGCCTATGTATTTTCTATAAAATTCATACAGAAAGTTCCTTGCAAAAGATTCTAAATTTCTCGTATGTACATTACCTTTCGACAGTTGTATTTTTTCGAGCAAAAGGATCCTATATTTCGAGTAAAATTATAATACTATGAATATGTCAATTGACATTGACATCTTTCAATCAGAATTTTCTTAATATAGTAGCTGTTTCTAGCATAGCAAGCTAAACACACACACACACACACACACACACACACACACACACACACACACACACACACGCCATTACGCACGCACGCACACACACACACACACACACACACACACACACACACACACACACTTGCATACATACAGACATCATCGTAAAAATAGTAAAATCGTATTCTAGGGACCTTAAAACGTGCTTATTCATTAAAAACTCGCCACCGAATTTTTTGACCAAAGACAATACCTTCCTTACCTAAAGGTAAAAATGTATTTAAATTTTATGATTACCAAATCAAAATCTCTTTTTTATCAAAACAATAAAAATATCGTCAATCTGTTCCCTTTTGTTTAAATAACAGCAAAAAATCTCTATTGATACTAAACCAATAACTGTAAAACAATTCCAGTTTATTGTAAAAAATAATAATACAGCAAGAAAAAAAAACATAAATTTCTGTAACAACAGTTTCCTAAACAAGCATTGCGCGTTGATGCAATACTAATGCACATTGTTCATTGTCCAAATCGTGGAAAAATTGTATTAAACCCATCGATACAGACTAACTACCATAATAATGAAATTGTTCAGCCAAAATAGCTGCGCACGGCTGCTTTGTCATTTGATATTGCAGGGAAATTATCGAAACTACAGGGGTTGTATCGAATTTTTTAGTTTATTTTATTGGGAAGCCAAAACTAATTCTGCTTTGACGCAATTCAAATATAGATCTATTAATTTTGTGGGACAATTGGCTGGTTGCACCATTACTGTAATTGGGAATTAAAAAATAAAAATAAATTAAAATCAATACTTAAATAACATGTTTCATGCCCGGTTTTATAAACATCGAATAAACTGTTGAGTTCTTACTTTGAAAGTAAATTTAATCGACGAGTAAATAAAATGTCTGTTTTATAAAACAAGTTACAGAGCAAAATAACTACTTGCATAGTAAATATTTTATTCTAGTGATTTACCGACAGAGACATGACATCTGTCATTATTTTGTGATTTTTGCATATAAATATTTTAAAATTTTCTTTAATTGTGTCAGCTCTTACATGGTGAAACTTATTATTACTTATTACTCATTTAATTATTATTATTATTTTAATTATTTAGGAAGCCAACTCAAACAGATACAATAATCCACAAATCTTCATCACCCAAAAACACAAAAACTATCAGCATTTCATAGTATGATTCACAGATTAATCAAAATTCAGAATCAGAAGTAAAAATAATCAAAAATATAGCAAGGAATAATGGTTATGATACAAATATTATAGACAATATAATTCAAAAAACAAAATTAAAAAATTATACAAAATATATTTACAATCAAAATGAACAAAAAGAAATAGTATATTAAAGAACGTGTTCTATAAGACATGTTTTTTTCGCACGCGTCAAAATTTAGAAAACGAGCGTTAGCGAGTTTTCTAATTGACAAGTGCGAAAGAAAGTCTTATAAAATGAGTTCTTTATACTATTTTTTATATTTTGCGCCTTCTACAATAACATTTACTTACTCAATTTGTGATTATATTTGTAACCATTTCTACATTTTCATGTAAATAATCTTCCCTAAATAAAAAAAAATAATAATTTCGACATTATATTATTAAAATGAATTGTCAATTAACTAAAAATAAATTAGGTAAAAATGGGTTAAAGAAACGTCATCTAGTACCAACCGTCTAAAACAAAAAAAAATTCGTATCGAAATGAAGGTCATTACGATACGCATTTGCGTATCGTAATGACTTCATTATGAACGCAAAATATAAAAACATATTTATAAAATTATCGTACATAGGTACAATATCCAATAAAATAGCAAACATTATAAAAAATACTAATGATAACTATAAAATTGCTTTCAAAACATATAATAATTTAGGAAAACATATAAGAAATGTTAAAGAACAAATGAATATTCTAACAAAATCAGGTGTATATAAATTAAATTGCGAAAAATGTAATGCTGTGTACATAAGTCAATCAGGAAGAAATTTTAATATAAGGGTAAATGAACACAAAAAATCATATTTAAACAAAAAGTCTGACTCAACATTTTCCAATCATTTAATAGAAGAAAATCATACTAGCAGTTTTAATCCCGAAATATTACATATAGAAACTAAAGGACCAAGATTAGATTTTTTAGAAGTTATAGAAATTGGTAAAGCAATAAAGAATAACGAAAATATTCCAAATGAACAGACAAGCCTTAATAATTCACCATTAATGAAGTTTCTAGAAACATTATAAAATTTGTGTGATAATTTATTTGTTTATATTAATATTTTTGAACTTTGTAATTTTTTTTAAAATAATTTTAAAAAAATCAAAAAACAAAAATTATTTTAAAAAACATTTATTGACATATTGACATTTCGTTTATATTTATTTCATATAATTTAGACATATTTATAATTATACGTTAAGGACGATCTGATGATGCTAATGTTGTAGCGAAATTGGTTATCAAATAATTGTAAAACTTAAAGTATTTTCAATAATTAAAATTTTATATTTTCTATAATTATATACATTTAATATTGTTTTTCACTATATTAAGAACCTATAGGCCAGAGTGGTAATAAAATTTTATTTTTTTTATGAATTTGCAACTATAATTTTAACTGGGGACAAGGAAAAGAGCCTCCATGAAGAGTGTGTGAATACCGTAGTACACTCAGGCTACGGTTTCTTATACCGGTTAATCTTTCCTCTACTGAAGCATGACATTTTGATAAAACCAGGATAAAACATTACTATACTTTGTTCCATTTAAGCCATTCAGTATTGCGGAGAATAGGAAAATGTTTTGACCTCTCTGATTAGCTGAAATTTGAGCCAAGAGACAAGTTTACCCAATGTAATTTCGGCTACTTAAAACTGCCGCTGATATCAGCGCCATCTGCTGAATGGCTTAAATGGAACAAAGTATAGACGGTATCCCTTAAAACCACTACTGACGATAAAGTTAATCTCCAACTGAAGAGGATCTATTCCAGGCAATGTGCCGCAGAATGTTTTAATATTATTGTATTCTGTACGTTCCTGACACGAAATAAATCCAAAAGTCAAAATAGAAAATAAAGTGTGTTAGAAAGTGCCAGGTGTCAACTAACATGGAAAAAAGAGAGAACGGGGGAAAAATTACACAGAAATAGACAAGGCAAATATATTGGATATAAATAAATAAATGTAAAAATAATGCAAGAGATGAAATTTATAATGAATTTAATTTAATTAATGTAAATGTGTCAAATTTATTCTACAGAATAAAATTTACTTCCTCGAAAATCGGTGGAGTAATTTATCCTGTAGATTTACTTAGCTAGTATTTTTATACTTGCTTTATAAAACGAAAATCTCTGGAATAAAGTATTTTACTTTAAGAGTAGATTTTACTTTGCTAGTAATTTACTTATCCATCTTTTATAAAACTAGGCATTATACGTATAAAATGTTGATTTTAATTTAATTTTTCTTTATTTCCTAATGAAAGTAGGCTGTGCAGGTATCAGTATTAATCCTGGTTTTATAATTACGTCGCATAATAACGTATGTAACAAAAATTTTGAGACAGAAATTACACTTAAAAATTTATTATTAAATAAGTTCCAATTGGAACCCGAAGAATAGCATGCGGCATCTGCGGAATTTTAGATGAAGGTGAAGTTAGCAGACGATTCGTAGCAGACGATTCGAGATTTGAGCGAGTGTGTGGCAGCCTTACAGTATACTTAACCTAGGCCAACTCTATAGGCGCCAAGCAACGCTACTTGAAAATACGGACAAATTTTCATATAAAAAAAAAACACTACCACTACACCGTACATCCTAAATATATCCCTTTTAAATAATATAATTAAAATAGAATTTATAAATAGGAATATAAAGACATTGAAATTTTTTAAATTAAATGTATATTTAAAATTATGAAATATTATTTTCATAGTTATAAACATTAGTCAGAGGATGAAATGTTACATATAGTATCTCTACATATTACTTATTGAAATACAGTAACCATATACTTCCTACCACCCGTAGGAGATAGAAAAAAAAATTCAAGAGAAATGTACATCCTAATTTCATGAAGTAGGTATTATTTTCATAGTTATAAACAATAGTCAGAGGATGAAATTTTACATATAGTATCTCTACATATTACTTATTTAAATACAGTAACCATATACTTCCTACCACCCGTAGGAGATAGAAAAAAAAATCAAGAGAAATGTACAACCTAATTTAATGAAGTACGTATTATTTTCATTGTTATAAACAATAGTCAGAGGATGAAATTTTACATATAGTATCTCTACATATCACTTATTGAAATACAGTAACCATATACATCCTACCACCCGTAGGAGATAGAAAAAAAAAATTCAAGAGAAATGTACATCCTAATTTAATGAAGTACATATTATTTTCATTGTTATAAACAATAGTCAGAGGATAAAATTTTACATATAGTATCTCTACATATTACTTATTGAAATACAGTAACTATATACTTCCTACCACCCGTAGGAGATAGAAAAAAAAATTCAAGAGAAATGTACAACCTAATTTAATGAAGTACGTATTATTTTCATTGTTATAAACAATAGTCAGAGGATGAAATTTTACATAAATTATCTCTACATATTACTTATTGAAATGCAGTAACCGTATACTTCCTACCACCCGTAGGAGGTAGAAAAAAAATTCGAGAAGAATGTACATCCTTATTTAATGAAGTACATATTATTTTCATTGTTATAAACAATAGTCAGAGGATGAAATTTTACATAAAGTATCTCTACATATTACTTATTGAAATGCAGTAACCATATACTTCCTACCACCCGTAGGAGGTAGAAAAAAAAATTCAAGAAGAATGTACATCCTAATTTAATGAAGTACGTATTATTTTCATTGTTATAAACAATAGTCAGAGGATGAAATTTTACATATAGTATCTCTACATATCACTTATTGAAATACAGTAACCATATACATCGTACCACCCGTAGGAGATAGAAAAAAAAATTCAAGAGAAATGTACATCCTAATTTAATGAAGTACATATTATTTTCATTGTTATAAACAATAGTCAGAGGATGAAATTTTACACAAAGTATCTCTACATATTACTTATTGAAATGCAGTAACCGTATACTTCCTACCACCCGTAGGAGGTAGAAAAAAAATTCAAGAAGAATGTACATCCTAATTTAATGAAGTACGTATTATTTTCATTGTTATAAACAATAGTCAGAGGATGATATTTTACATATAGTATCTCTACATATCACTTATTGAAATACAGTAACCATATACATCGTACCACCCGTAGGAGATAGAAAAAAAAAATTCAAGAGAAATGTACATCCTAATTTAATGAAGTACATATTATTTTCATTGTTATAAACAATAGTCAGAGGATGAAATTTTACACAAAGTATCTCTACATATTACTTATTGAAATGCAGTAACCGTATACTTCCTACCACCCGTAGGAGGTAGAAAAAAAAATTCAAGAAGAATGTACATCCTAATTTAATGAATTACGTATTATATTCATTGTTATAAACAATAGTCAGAGGATGAAATTTTACATATAGTATCTCTACATATCACTTATTGAAATACAGTAACCATATACATCCTACCACCCGTAGGAGATAGAAAAAAAAAATTCAAGAGAAATGTACATCCTAATTTAATGAAGTACATATTATTTTCATTGTTATAAACAATAGTCAGAGGATGAAATTTTACATAAAGTATCTCTACATATTACTTATTGAAATGCAGTAACCGTATACTTCCTACCACCCGTAGGAGGTAGAAAAAAAAATTCAAGAAGAATGTACATCCTAATTTAATGAAGTACGTATTATTTTCATTGTTATAAACAATAGTCAGAGGATGAAATTTTACATATAGTATCTCTACATATCACTTATTGAAATACAGTAACCATATACATCGTACCACCCGTAGGAGATAGAAAAAAAAAATTCAAGAGAAATGTACATCCTAATTTAATGAAGTACATATTATTTTCATTGTTATAAACAATAGTCAGAGGATGAAATTTTACACAAAGTATCTCTACATATTACTTATTGAAATGCAGTAACCGTATACTTCCTACCACCCGTAGGAGGTAGAAAAAAAAATTCAAGAAGAATGTACATCCTAATTTAATGAAGTACGTATTATTTTCATTGTTATAAACAATAGTCAGAGGATGAAATTTTACATATAGTATCTCTACATATCACTTATTGAAATACAGTAACCATATACATCGTACCACCCGTAGGAGATAGAAAAAAAAAATTCAAGAGAAATGTACATCCTAATTTAATGAAGTACATATTATTTTCATTGTTATAAACAATAGTCAGAGGATGAAATTTTACACAAAGTATCTCTACATATTACTTATTGAAATGCAGTAACCGTATACTTCCTACCACCCGTAGGAGGTAAAAAAAAAAATTCAAGAAGAATGTACATCCTAATTTAATGAATTACGTATTATATTCATTGTTATAAACAATAGTCAGAGGATGAAATTTTACATATAGTATCTCTACATATCACTTATTGAAATACAGTAACCATATACATCCTACCACCCGTAGGAGATAGAAAAAAAAAATTCAAGAGAAATGTACATCCTAATTTAATGAAGTACATATTATTTTCATTGTTATAAACAATAGTCAGAGGATGAAATTTTACACAAAGTATCTCTACATATTACTTATTGAAATGCAGTAACCGTATACTTCCTACCACCCGTAGGAGGTAAAAAAAAAAAATTCAAGAAGAATGTACATCCTAATTTAATGAATTACGTATTATATTCATTGTTATAAACAATAGTCAGAGGATGAAATTTTACATATAGTATCTCTACATATCACTTATTGAAATACAGTAACCATATACATCCTACCACCCGTAGGAGATAGAAAAAAAAAATTCAAGAGAAATGTACATCCTAATTTAATGAAGTACATATTATTTTCATTGTTATAAACAATAGTCAGAGGATGAAATTTTACACAAAGTATCTCTACATATTACTTATTGAAATGCAGTAACCGTATACTTACTACCACCCGTAGGAGGTAAAAAAAACAAATTCAAGAAGAATGTACATCCTAATTTAATGAATTACGTATTATATTCATTGTTATAAACAATAGTCAGAGGATGAAATTTTACATATAGTATCTCTACATATCACTTATTGAAATACAGTAACCATATACATCCTACCACCCGTAGGAGATAGAAAAAAAAAATTCAAGAGAAATGTACATCCTAATTTAATGAAGTACATATTATTTTCATTGTTATAAACAATAGTCAGAGGATGAAATTTTACACAAAGTATCTCTACATATTACTTATTGAAATGCAGTAACCGTATACTTCCTACCACCCGTAGGAGGTAGAAAAAAAATTCAAGAAGAATGTACATCCTAATTTAATGAAGTACGTATTATTTTCATTGTTATAAACAATAGTCAGAGGATGAAATTTTACATATAGTATCTCTACATATCACTTATTGAAATACAGTAACCATATACATCGTACCACCCGTAGGAGATAGAAAAAAAAAATTCAAGAGAAATGTACATCCTAATTTAATGAAGTACATATTATTTTCATTGTTATAAACAATAGTCAGAGGATGAAATTTTACACAAAGTATCTCTACATATTACTTATTGAAATGCAGTAACCGTATACTTCCTACCACCCGTAGGAGGTAGAAAAAAAAATTCAAGAAGAATGTACATCCTAATTTAATGAAGTACGTATTATTTTCATTGTTATAAACAATAGTCAGAGGATGAAATTTTACATATAGTATCTCTACATATCACTTATTGAAATACAGTAACCATATACATCGTACCACCCGTAGGAGATAGAAAAAAAAAATTCAAGAGAAATGTACATCCTAATTTAATGAAGTACATATTATTTTCATTGTTATAAACAATAGTCAGAGGATGAAATTTTACACAAAGTATCTCTACATATTACTTATTGAAATGCAGTAACCGTATACTTCCTACCACCCGTAGGAGGTAAAAAAAAAAAATTCAAGAAGAATGTACATCCTAATTTAATGAAGTACGTATTATTTTCATTGTTATAAACAATAGTCAGAGGATGAAATTTTACATATAGTATCTCTACATATCACTTATTGAAATACAGTAACCATATACATCGTACCACCCGTAGGAGATAGAAAAAAAAAATTCAAGAGAAATGTACATCCTAATTTAATGAAGTACATATTATTTTCATTGTTATAAACAATAGTCAGAGGATGAAATTTTACACAAAGTATCTCTACATATTACTTATTGAAATGCAGTAACCGTATACTTCCTACCACCCGTAGGAGGTAGAAAAAAAAATTCAAGAAGAATGTACATCCTAATTTAATGAAGTACGTATTATTTTCATTGTTATAAACAATAGTCAGAGGATGATATTTTACATATAGTATCTCTACATATCACTTATTGAAATACAGTAACCATATACATCGTACCACCCGTAGGAGATAGAAAAACAAAATTCAAGAGAAATGTACATCCTAATTTAATGAAGTACATATTATTTTCATTGTTATAAACAATAGTCAGAGGATGAAATTTTACACAAAGTATCTCTACATATTACTTATTGAAATGCAGTAACCGTATACTTCCTACCACCCGTAGGAGGTAGAAAAAAAAATTCAAGAAGAATGTACATCCTAATTTAATGAAGTACGTATTATTTTCATTGTTATAAACAATAGTCAGAGGATGAAATTTTACATATAGTATCTCTACATATCACTTATTGAAATACAGTAACCATATACATCGTACCACCCGTAGGAGATAGAAAAAAAAAATTCAAGAGAAATGTACATCCTAATTTAATGAAGTACATATTATTTTCATTGTTATAAACAATAGTCAGAGGATGAAATTTTACACAAAGTATCTCTACATATTACTTATTGAAATGCAGTAACCGTATACTTCCTACCACCCGTAGGAGGTAGAAAAAAAAATTCAAGAAGAATGTACATCCTAATTTAATGAAGTACGTATTATTTTCATTGTTATAAACAATAGTCAGAGGATGAAATTTTACATATAGTATCTCTACATATCACTTATTGAAATACAGTAACCATATACATCGTACCACCCGTAGGAGATAGAAAAAAAAAATTCAAGAGAAATGTACATCCTAATTTAATGAAGTACATATTATTTTCATTGTTATAAACAATAGTCAGAGGATGAAATTTTACACAAAGTATCTCTACATATTACTTATTGAAATGCAGTAACCGTATACTTCCTACCACCCGTAGGAGGTAAAAAAAAAAAAATTCAAGAAGAATGTACATCCTAATTTAATGAATTACGTATTATATTCATTGTTATAAACAATAGTCAGAGGATGAAATTTTACATATAGTATCTCTACATATCACTTATTGAAATACAGTAACCATATACATCCTACCACCCGTAGGAGATAGAAAAAAAAAATTCAAGAGAAATGTACATCCTAATTTAATGAAGTACATATTATTTTCATTGTTATAAACAATAGTCAGAGGATGAAATTTTACACAAAGTATCTCTACATATTACTTATTGAAATGCAGTAACCGTATACTTACTACCACCCGTAGGAGGTAAAAAAAACAAATTCAAGAAGAATGTACATCCTAATTTAATGAATTACGTATTATATTCATTGTTATAAACAATAGTCAGAGGATGAAATTTTACATATAGTATCTCTACATATCACTTATTGAAATACAGTAACCATATACATCCTACCACCCGTAGGAGATAGAAAAAAAAAATTCAAGAGAAATGTACATCCTAATTTAATGAAGTACATATTATTTTCATTGTTATAAACAATAGTCAGAGGATGAAATTTTACACAAAGTATCTCTACATATTACTTATTGAAATGCAGTAACCGTATACTTCCTACCACCCGTAGGAGGTAGAAAAAAAATTCAAGAAGAATGTACATCCTAATTTAATGAAGTACGTATTATTTTCATTGTTATAAACAATAGTCAGAGGATGAAATTTTACATATAGTATCTCTACATATCACTTATTGAAATACAGTAACCATATACATCGTACCACCCGTAGGAGATAGAAAAAAAAAATTCAAGAGAAATGTACATCCTAATTTAATGAAGTACATATTATTTTCATTGTTATAAACAATAGTCAGATGATGAAATTTTACACAAAGTATCTCTACATATTACTTATTGAAATGCAGTAACCGTATACTTCCTACCACCCGTAGGAGGTAGAAAAAAAAATTCAAGAAGAATGTACATCCTAATTTAATGAAGTACGTATTATTTTCATTGTTATAAACAATAGTCAGAGGATGATATTTTACATATAGTATCTCTACATATCACTTATTGAAATACAGTAACCATATACATCGTACCACCCGTAGGAGATAGAAAAAAAAAATTCAAGAGAAATGTACATCCTAATTTAATGAAGTACATATTATTTTCATTGTTATAAACAATAGTCAGAGGATGAAATTTTACACAAAGTATCTCTACATATTACTTATTGAAATGCAGTAACCGTATACTTCCTACCACCCGTAGGAGGTAGAAAAAAAAATTCAAGAAGAATGTACATCCTAATTTAATGAAGTACGTATTATTTTCATTGTTATAAACAATAGTCAGAGGATGAAATTTTACATATAGTATCTCTACATATCACTTATTGAAATACAGTAACCATATACATCGTACCACCCGTAGGAGATAGAAAAAAAAAATTCAAGAGAAATGTACATCCTAATTTAATGAAGTACATATTATTTTCATTGTTATAAACAATAGTCAGAGGATGAAATTTTACACAAAGTATCTCTACATATTACTTATTGAAATGCAGTAACCGTATACTTCCTACCACCCGTAGGAGGTAGAAAAAAAAATTCAAGAAGAATGTACATCCTAATTTAATGAATTACGTATTATATTCATTGTTATAAACAATAGTCAGAGGATGAAATTTTACATATAGTATCTCTACATATCACTTATTGAAATACAGTAACCATATACATCCTACCACCCGTAGGAGATAGAAAAAAAAAAATTCAAGAGAAATGTACATCCTAATTTAATGAAGTACATATTATTTTCATTGTTATAAACAATAGTCAGAGGATGAAATTTTACATAAAGTATCTCTACATATTACTTATTGAAATGCAGTAACCGTATACTTCCTACCACCCGTAGGAGGTAGAAAAAAAAATTCAAGAAGAATGTACATCCTAATTTAATGAAGTACGTATTATTTTCATTGTTATAAACAATAGTCAGAGGATGAAATTTTACATATAGTATCTCTACATATCACTTATTGAAATACAGTAACCATATACATCCTACCACCCGTAGGAGATAGAAAAAAAAATTCAAGAGAAATGTACATCCTAAATTAATGAAGTACATATTATTTTCATTGTTATAAACAATAGTCAGAGGATGAAATTTCACATATAGTATCTCTACATATTACTTATTGAAATGCAGTAACCGTATACTTCCTACCACCCGTAGGAGGTAGAAAAAAAAATTCAAGAGAAATGTACAACTTAATTTAATGAAGTACGTATTATTTTCATTGTTATAAACAATAGTCAGAGGATGAAATTTTACATATAGTATCTTTATATATTACTTATTGAAATACAGTAACCAGATACTTCCTACCACCCGTAGGACATAAAAAATTCCTACGTGTGGTAGGAACTATATGATTACTGCATTTCAATAAATAATATGTAGAGATAGTTTATGTAAAATTTCATCCTCTAACTATTGTTTATAACAATGAAAATAATACCTAATTCATTAAATTAGGATGTACATTCTTCTTGAATTTTTTTTTCTATCTCCTACGGGTGGTAGGAAGTATACGGTTACTGCATTTCAATAAGTAATATGTAGAGATACTTTATGTAAAATTTCATTCTCTGACTATTGTTTATAACAATGAAAATAATATGTACTTCATTAAATTAGGATGTACATTCTTCTTGAATTTTTTTTTCTATCTCCTACGGGTGGTAGGAAGTATATGGTTACTGCATTTCAATAAGTAATATGTAGAGATACTTTATGTAAAATTTCATTCTCTGACTATTGTTTATAACAATGAAAATAATATGTACTTCATTAAATTAGGATGTACATTCTTCTTGAATTTTTTTTTCTATCTCCTACGGGTGGTAGGAAGTATATGGTTACTGCATTTCAATAAGTAATATGTAGAGATACTTTATGTAAAATTTCATTCTCTGACTATTGTTTATAACAATGAAAATAATATGTACTTCATTAAATTAGGATGTACATTCTTCTTGAATTTTTTTTTCTATCTCCTACGGGTGGTAGGAAGTATATGGTTACTGCATTTCAATAAGTAATATGTAGAGATACTTTATGTAAAATTTCATCCTCTGACTATTGTTTATAACAATGAAAATAATACGTACTTCATTAAATTAAGTTGTACATTTCTCTTGAATTTTTTTTTCTACCTCCTACGGGTGGTAGGAAGTATACGGTTACTGCATTTCAATAAGTAATATGTAGAGATACTATATGTGAAATTTCATCCTCTGACTATTGTTTATAACAATGAAAATAATATGTACTTCATTAATTTAGGATGTACATTTCTCTTGAATTTTTTTTTCTATCTCCTACGGGTGGTAGGATGTATATGGTTACTGTATTTCAATAAGTGATATGTAGAGATACTATATGTAAAATTTCATCCTCTGACTATTGTTTATAACAATGAAAATAATACGTACTTCATTAAATTAGGATGTACATTCTTCTTGAATTTTTTTTTCTACCTCCTACGGGTGGTAGGAAGTATACGGTTACTGCATTTCAATAAGTAATATGTAGAGATACTTTATGTAAAATTTCATCCTCTGACTATTGTTTATAACAATGAAAATAATACCTACTTCATGAAATTAGGATGTACGCTTCTCTTGAATTTTTTTTTCTATCTCCTACGGGTGGTAGGAAGTATATGGTTACTGTATTTCAGTAAGTAATATGTAGAGATACTTTATGTAAAATTTCATCCTCTGACTATTGTTTATAACTGTGAAAATAATATTTCTTTAATTTTAAATATACATTTAATTTAAAAATTTTCAATGTCTTTATATTCCTATTTATAAATTCTATTTTAATTATATTATTTAAAAGGGATATATTTAGGATGTACGGTGTAGTTGTAGTGTTTTTTTTTATATGAAAATTTGTCCGTATTTTCAAGTAGCGTTGCTTGGCGCCTATAGAGTTGGCCTAGGTTAAGCATGCTGTAGGGCTGCCACACACTCGCTCAAATCTCGAATCGTCTGCTACGAATCGTCTGCTAACTTCACCTTCATGAATTTTAGGGAACTAAATTAATGACGGCCAGTAGGACTTGTCAAATTATGTAAACGACAAATATCATCGTCTCGTTTAACATGAAAAGGTGTTCTCATGCTTAGATTTTATAAAAAAAATAGCACATTCAAAAAAATGAATATAATATACACCAAAGATTGCTGTGTTAAAGTGTACGAGTACAACAAAAATTCAAGACATTCCATAATTTTTGGCAAAGAAGATAAAGCTGATCGACTGAAACATATGTATAACATATGTAAAATAGCAATGAACTTTAAGTAAAGAATCACTTCCAGTTGATCGTTCGTAAACAAAATCTAATTTGTTGTTCCAATAAATAGAAAAGTCTGTAATACCAAATTTTGGATTATATTTTATTATGTTTTTCCTCGAAAATCTAAGAGCTCCAAATTAAGTATCACTTCCGGTTTATCATATAGGTATAGTCAAAATCTAATGTTTCAAATTATACACGTGTTTTAAATACCAAATTTGAGAAGTTTTGGATCATGTTTTAATATATATTTTTTATAAAATCTGTTCAGAGCTTCAAGTAAAGTATCACTTCCGATTTATCAATTTTAGAAATAATCTAACATGTCATTGTTATTAATATAAAAGTCTTAAATACCAAATTTGGAAAGTTTTCGATTGTATCAATCTATTTTTCATGAAAATCTATTCAGAGCTTCAAATAAAGTATCACTTTCGGTTTATCAATTCTATCCAAAATCTAATATGTTGTTCCCCTTCACATAAAAGTCGTAAATACTAAATTTGACAAGTGCTGGAGTATATCATAATATATTTTTCACGAGATTCTGTTCACAGCTTCAAGTAAAGTATCACTTCTGGTTGATTGATTTTACCCAAAATCTAATATGTTGTTTCCCATGACATAAAAGTCTTAAATACTAAAATTGAAAAGTTTTGGATTATATTTTAATATAGGTTTTCATTAAAAACTGTTATGGGCTTCAAGTAAAGTATCACTTCCATATATCCAATTTTACCCAAAATCTAATCAACTCGTTAAATGAATGCAGGAAGCTTAATTACGGACAATAGATATATTTCGAAGTTTGTTATAAGTTATCGTGGCCGAAAAAATTGTCACACACACACACACACACACACACACACACACACACACACAGACAACATCGTAAAAATAGTAAAAACGTGTTGTGGGGACCCTAATTCGTGCTTATTTACTGAAAACTCACCGTCGAATTTTCGGCACGATTACATTACCTCCCTTACCTACGGTAAAAATTAAAAATTTCGCAAATCTTCAATCTGACAAATAAATATGCCCTTTCTTTGCATTTTCACAAAAAGAAATTATAATAAAATTTTGTAGGTATGTAGTTTTAATACAACTATTGACAGTACTGATATATAAAATTTGTAGCATCATTGATTTTAACTTGAATTTAACATACTATGTTAAATTTTAATTTCAATTAAATTTAGTTCTGTTCCACAGATAAAAATTAATGTTTCTATTAACTAACAGGCAGTTAATATGATTTAGTTATTTTTACCTTCTCTCACCTTTAGGTAAGGAAGGTATTGTCTTTGGTCAAAAAAATCGATGATGAGTTTTTAATGAATAAGCACGTTTTAGGTTCCCTAGAATGCGATTTTACTATTTTTACGATGATGTCTGTATGTATGTATGTATGGATGGATGGATGGATGTGTGTGTGATGATTTTTTCGGATCGCATAACTTCAATACCACCTTTCCAAAAATTATAATTTTTGCGTATTCCTTTTCTTTACATCTATATGAAGAGCTGATTAGATTTTGGTTACAATTGGTCGACCGGAACTACCCTAATTTGAATTTTTTTCTTGAAAAAACAGTGTTATATTTCATTTTTTCACATTTAATGTTATTATAAATATTAAAGAATATTTTATTCTCTATAAGATTTGATTACATTTTATACTTCATATTCAATGGATATAGAGTAATAAATTTATAAAGAAATTAAATTTCATAAAGCAGCAAGCTGTGCTATTTTCATGGATACATCTACTATATTAAGAATATTCTAATTGACAAATGTCAGTGTCAAGTGCATTTGACAGTATGCTTGTGTTATAATTTTACTGGAAATATATAATCTCTTACAAAAAACTTTCTGTATGGAATTTGTACAAAATACATAGAACTGAAGGTAATGTACTGGAAATATGGAAACTTTTACAAGCATAGATCTGACCACGATCTGACGGAAGGTAATGTGTTGGCCACATCAGATTTTTTCATATGGGAGGCATGAGATGTCGGTACAAAAACTGTAATCTATAACGTCACTTTTGAAAACAACTGCCTACTCTTTGTGCTGTCATTTTGAAATAAGTTTGGAAATGAGTGATACGGTAGAAAGCAAAAAGAAAAGAGACAGGGGAAGGAATTTTGTTGAGAGACAAATCTGAAGTCATACGACTTGTTCAAAAGTATATTAAAATGACATTTATTTGAATTTTTTTAAATTAAATTTTTGCTGGTATGCTAACGTAATCGAGAACAAAAAGACAGATGGGGCATCTCTTAAAACGCAAATGTGTGGGAGAAAATTGCTTGTGAATTTAATGCAGATTCTCTGGGGGGATAGAAAACATCCCTGCAAATAAAAATCAGTCATATTGGATATTCTTCACAATTTTATGAAATATTTAAATGTATTTATTATAATTCGTAATTTTTTTGACAGTTCAACCTCAAAAATTAAATTAATAGGACTGTTGCAAGAATTTTTATATCACTTCCAAATCCTAAATTTTAAAATATTTGAAAATCTCACGAAATATCCATTAGATATTGTACAATTATTTATTTAAATTTGTGCAATATTTTGAAAATGTCACGTGATCTGAAACAGAATGTGACGTCAGAGCACATACAGTTTAACATGTGACAAACTACCGTCTACTTTTATTTATATAAATAACATCAAATGTTTTCCTATTGGCTATAAATGACGTAATGTATGTGCTCCGACGTCACAGGAATGGGAGGGTTGTTTGTCATGACTATTGATGAGGCCAATCTTTTTATTTAATTATTATTTTTTTATATTACTATGAAATATATTGCATCAACTTTCTTTTAAAATACTTTCTAAAATATGTGAAACCGGCTCATTGCGGAGAATCTGTCAATTACTTTAACAGTGTGTTTAATTGTATGTTAATGTTTAACAGAGGTTGGTGGAATGCAAAACAAACGTTAACAGCAAATTAGAACCCGTGATTCTAATAACGCCATTAAATTGATATAGGTTAAATAAATAAAGGTTGGAGGAATGCATATTATAAGTATTTTAATTATTGGTAAATTTTTAACAGCCACTTAAAAAATCTAATTGAGTATTGTGGAACCGGCAATTATTCTAATAAAGCTATAAATAAATATTTTTTTACCTCTCGCTAAGAGAGGTATTGTATTCAGGCTAAAAATCGCATATCCAGATTTTAGTGAATAAGCACGTTTTAAGGTCCCTAGAATTATAACATTTTTACGATGATGTCCGTATGTGTGTGTGTGTGTCGCTGTGTGTGTGTGCGTGTGTGTGTGTGGGTGTAGATGTGTGTATGGATGTTGGATTCACGATAACTCAAATACTATAAGACTTAAGACATTTTTATCTACGGATTCCTCAATCTAACAATAATGGGAAGAGTTGATTAAGTTTTGGTAACAATTGGACAACCGGAAGTAGTAGTTACAAGAAAAAAATCATCTAAATATTATTTATCGAAAATTTATGTAAATACTTATATTAAAGAATGTTAAATTCTTTATTCGATAAATATAAATTCATTATTATATCTTCTATAGATTTAGAGATAAAGAAATGCATATAAAATAATTTGATGTAAAAATTCTCAAATCAAACTTCAGGGCAAGAAATTCAAATGTTTGTAATTGACACATAAATGTCACTGTCAAAAATATTTGTATGCCGCTGTCAAAAATATTTGTAAGTACATTATTATGAAGATTATGAAAATAAAAAAAAAGTCAACAACGTAAAAGAATATACGTAAAAAAGAATATAAGAGGAATTTGCGAAAAAATTACGAATATTAAGAAAAAGAAAGGGTAAGTAGAAAAAAAAATTCAGGATATTGAATACTTATATAATAATATAATAATTTATATTAAAATATCCCATAGATTTTGCAAATATATGTGAGAATTATTTTGTAGTGAGACATGAACATATGTATTTGTATTTAAAAATATTTTTCGTTTTATGCGTACAACCAGGTAAAATATCTGGCGAGAGGTTATGTGCTGGCCACATCAGATTTTTTAAATTAAGATCTTTTATAAGCTTAGATTTATTATTTAAGAATGGTATGTTTCCAGATGGAACTAGCTTTATGAACAAAGGGTACAAAGCATTAAATTCAAATAAAGTAGGTAATATAATTCTTAGTTCCTCTAAAAAAATGAGTTAATTTCGTAGTTACCGAGCCAACTTGATAAAACATTTTCCTTCGTCTACAAGAAGTTGGGGAGATAAGGAATAAAATTTGCCTTCCCGGCATTAAAAATTGTATGTTAGGCTTTGATGGGTTGTATTTTTTCCTTGAGATAACCTTTAAACAAAGCAATCTTCACCCTTCTAATTTCGCTAGAAGTTGTAAGGCCAGAAGGCTAGATATAAACATAACATCAGTAGAACGCTAGGCTTGCCGGGTGCGGTTTATATCTGGCCGTTAAGTCGATGTGGTTTTTTTCTAAACCGTAACAAAATGGCGGCAGGTGAAGCCGGTATTCATAGCCGAGAGAGATAAAACTGATGACGTCATAAAACGCGAACCCTGGACGTGAAATCCCGAGGTGGAGTGTTACGGCCTGAGTCGCCGAATGGCCGTGTTATGGCCGGGGTAATCCGCCCTAGTGAATATTATTACCTGTCATATGTGCCAACATCATCTGGATAATTACTTGTGGATTTTCAATGCATCTCATCATCGTCTAAGATGCCGATAACGATGCAATCAAATACTTAAGATTTAATATGTATATCTAGACAAAAGACTCAAATCAGAACCAGGTATTGATATGATTATTACTCTGTTAAATCTGAGAGTGAAGATATGTGTATGTACTGTAGCAAATTTTTGTACGAAGTATGTAAAACACAATGATTAAGGCCGACTTTTACAATTGATGGATAAACTAGGGTATAGCTATCGGAGGTATATCTTTATCCTAGTAATTATACATTCGATAAACAAGACTGTCTTTTACAATGCTTTTTTATCTATCAGATAGTTATACCAAGAATTACATTAAATCACTTTAGATTGGTACACACAAAAAAAAATTTGTTAGACTATTTTTCTTCAATATTGTTATTATTTCTACCTTCTAATTTGCATTTTTCACGATGTTAGATGATATAAACTATTATTCACGAAAGATGACTATTCAAGGTCATTTTTTCGAAGGAAGAATACACATCATTTTACAGCAGTAGCTTAGCAACATTTTGTATTAGAAAGAGAAAGATTCTATGACCTATGTCTATTTAATTTTTGTGGTGCGACAGATATACGTAAATAAAGGCATTACTTTCTAATACACTGTAAATAATAATGACGCACGTCGTAGAATTACAGATACCTATTTATCTACAATACTGTCCTCTGTGGTAATATTTACCCAGTGGCGTTGACGTTTAAATCAAATTATTATTATTCTTTAGTTTATAAGTTAAGTCTATGTTTTTGAATTTTGCAAAAACGTAAGTAAAGAACATAAATCTTTCAAAAAGGTATTATTTAGAAAAAAAAAAATATTCAAATAAATTACTCTTAGTTTTTCAGTTAAAATGTGTCCATAAAAATTTCATGTTGCACCCCTGTGCATACGAAATACAATGAAGTTATCTGCAACTAATATTATATCAGACGGCTCACAAATGATCGTGAATAGTCATGTTTCGTGAATAATAGTTTAAATGATATTTTTGTTTCTGACAGTGATGATGAAATACTTGATTGACATCTGTCAAACGTATGAATAACAACACATCGTTTGTGTTTACATGTATCCATAAGAACAAGGGATAAAGTTATCCGAGAAGGTAAGAGTGTATACCGATTCGTTGATTTTGTAAGACTAAATACTGTGAATGAGATTTCAAGTCTTTATTAATACCTAATCTACTCTACAGTCGAAAAATGTAAGTAGAGGAAATCGATATTGAAAATAGATTAGGTACGCAATATTATTATTGTAAAGTTTTTATTTATTTGTGTAAAGTATAAATATTAGACAATTATTATTAATTAAAATAAATGTTTATTAAGACGATAAATAAATATTAAAAAGATAATAGTAATGATGATTACTAATATTAAACAAATATTAGAAACTAATTAAGACTAAAACTATAATTAACCAGATATTTATTTAAACATTAACACGACTATTTGTTTCCACGATATTATGTCACTTCACATTCAACTGTCCGACCGACTGACCTCCACAATATCTATATACTCGACTGACAACAGCGTCTGTATATTCAACTGCTCGGACAGAATTCACACCTTTCACCTCTCTGTTTGTCTATTTACGTAACTAACTGTCTAACTTCCACAGCCTTAGTATCACCGACTGTCCGTATGCCACAGCTCATCAACACCACTGCCGAGTATCCACTTCCACTCGCAGTTACTGTCCTCGTATGCCTAGCTTCCCAATAAGCGAATACCCTACAACACTACAGAGTATTCACTTTCACAGCTGTCCCAGTATACCAGTAACTTCCTAAGTATTCCACTCGACACTAAACTACATACGCTCGATACTGCTGTGCTTCTCAAATTCACTAATACCTTACTTCTTACTGTCTGTGTAAATGCCCTTCTTACCGACTAACATTCTTTGTGAATATCTATTTATGTCATTGTCCTTCTGACGGACTAACACTCTATGTGAATGTCTGAATTAGCACACACGTAAGTCGCTTATCTAGTTGCTCTTAACACCTTCTGGAATATTCTCGTGACGTCTCGAACTATATAACAATACGCGGATAATATTACGCTTATCTCCCTGTATTTACCTAACCGGTCGCCTCACGTCACCCGCCGATCGCGCGCTGTTTCGGTATTGATCGTCTGCCTAGGCTCCTCCTCCTACTAGAATGCTTCTATTCATAGGTGTCGGTTCGCACGCGCTCGCCGGGAGCTTCGCGGACCAAATGTTGTAGGTACTCACGTGTTACAATATACAAATCTGTACTCAGGCCATCCATAACGTATACGGAAGCATTCTGTAATGCAAGACCAGGAAAACCTGAATGCACAAAGTTCAAGTAGGTAATTCATTAAAAGTAACTTTATTTTTTTTGTCAAAACCCTCTTATGTTTGGAATAAGAATATTATAATATAGGTCAGGGATCATGTTCTATCAAACTAAAAAAAGAAGATTAACTCAGGACAACTTAACCTCTTTTATCGGAACGAATGACTCAGAAATTGAATCACAAAATTTAATAGTATATTTAAACATAAATTACAGAAGGCAAGCTAATATAAATTAGAAAATTTATACTGTAACGTGGAACGCCTGCCGTCGTCGCCGCTGTAAGCAAGTGTGTATTTATAGCGGTGACGTAATCGCGCTAGTATCCGGGCGACGTAAACAGAAGAGTCATTGTTATTATGCGGTCGAACATTCCAGGGCTTTTCTAGAAGATAATGACAGCTGTATAAAAGGGACGAGGCTGTGCTCGGGAATTAGTTCAATTGAGTCCCTGAATACACAACATTAGTTATGTGACCGGAGGTTGACTTACATAGTCAGCTGAATTAATTACATAGTCAAGTTCCATTAGTGAAGACGGACAGACACTTATATTAGTGCAGTTAGTTAGATAGTAAGTTAGTTACATTGAGTGTTAGAGAGTAAAGTGTTAGTGAGAAGCACAGCAGTATTGTAGTGAGCGTATTCAGTTGGTGTCGAGTAGTTACTCGGGAAGTTACTGGTATATTGGGATAGCTGTGGATGTGAATACTCGGTAGTGTTGACGAGTATTGGGGAGCTATAGTGTACAAGGACAGTAACGGCGAGTCGGAAAGTTTCTGTTATACCGGGATAGCTGTTAAAGAGAATACTCGGTAGTGTTGAAGAGTATTGGGAAGCTAGGTATGCGGGAACAATAACGGCAAGTGGAAGTGAATACTCAGCAGTGGTGTTGAAGAATTGTGGCATACGGACAGTCGGTGATACTGAGGCTCTGGAAGTTAGACAGAGAGTTACATAAATAGACAGATAGTGTTTTGAAAGAGGTGACTTCTGTCCGATTAGTTGAATATATAGACGCTGTTGAGTCAGTTGAGTATATACATATATATATATATATATATATATATATATATATATATATATATATATATATATATATATACGCTGTGGAGGTCGGTAGGCGGACAGTTGAACGTTATAAGTATATAGTGATATAAATATCGCGTAAATAGTCTACAATAGTCTGCAATAGATCGGCAGTCTAAGATTGGAACGCGCAGCGAAATAAATAATTGGTAGTGTCGTGGAAATAAATAGTAGTGTTAATTGGTTAAATAAATAGTGTTTGTGTTAGTGTTATCTAGTTAATTATAGTTTTAGTCTTAATTATTTTTTAATAATTGTTTAATATTAGTAATAGTAACTTTCATTATAGTTTAATAAACACTTAATTTTAATTAATAATAATTGTCTAATATTTACACTTCACCCAGATAAATAAAAATGTTATAATACTATTTTCTCTGTTTCGAATTTTATACATTATTTCTTTATAAAAAAGTTGATAATTTTCATTAAGGCAAATTTTTGATAGAATAGTTAGGTTGGTGACGTTGATTTGTGTTTTTATTCGGCTTGCTGCGAATCTACTAATAACTCATTTCCGTTAAAAATGAACGATAGGAGATATTGCTAACAAGAAATCTTTTAAAATTACAATATATATAGCGACGACAAATCCAAATCTACTCGTATTAATAACTTTCTTTTGCTGAACATAGCACATACGAGCCCAAACATATATTAGTTGAGCCGATTTACATTTTCAACAAATTATAAAATCTACATAAACGGTTAGAAAATTCTACAACATTCTTTCGGCTACTTTACATATAGACTTAAAACTTTTAAGAAAACTGTGGGCCGAATGACTGTTGATAATAGTTCGATTGGTATTTTAAAGGTCTATTATATCATTACCGATATCTGCGTACAAAGCAGATTGGCACACCCAGCAATGGGTAATATGCCATGATGATATATTTATTTATTTATTTATTTATTTATTTATCTATTCCAGATTGCCCTGTAATCAGCGATATACCGATATATACTAATGTTCTCATATTAACGCATATTTTTCATAAAAACATAACATATTTGAATACTACGTTGTAGGAAACTAAACCCCGTTACGCTCAATGACTTTTTTGTTCGCCGTGGCTTCAACTTTCATTTTTGTTTGATTCCCATATTTAAAGCTAAAACTTTTAGCGTTACAAGGTGAAGGCCGGCTGAAATTGAAACCTTCTTGATGATGAACTGTGTCTTTTTCACAAGTTATAGCAGCTAATAAAACCTCCCTAATAACCGGTAAGTCGTCGCGCTGTTGGAACCTTCTGCTCGTCGCCATTGGAAAGAAAGAACACTTTGTCACCGGTGTACAAATTGTGCGTTGGGTCTGGAGCACAAGTTGGACGATTTCTCATCCAAGCGCCGCGTACGATGACGCATGTGCCCTCAGGATCCTGAAAAATTCACCGGCGCCATTGTGAACTCGTTTGCGTAATAGCGTACTCAATAACTGATCACCGGCGAGCGTAACGGATCACCTGTCACAGAGAATACAACCTGGATTACTGGATTATTTTATTATGAGAGGTAATCAAAGTCTTCCATATATAAAAGTTACTCATCAATTAACGAATGTTATTGAAGGTTATACGAGGTCTGTTAGAAAAGTATCCGACCTTATTTTTTGCGAAAACCTGATGGATTTGATTCAAGTGTGCTTGCATGACTCCACCTTGAAACTTCGTGCGCATGCGTGAATTTTTTCTCGCCTGTCGATAGCGTCTGTTGTTGGCAAGCAGCATTGGAGTGAGATAGTGTGTAGTGCTCTCGTCGATTTCTCATTGCAAGGAAAATGACGAAACGACTGAAGCAGCGCTATTGCATCAAATTTTGCCTGAAACTGGGCGACAACAAAGTGAAAACCATTCGGAAGATTTAGACGGCTTTCGGTAACGATGATATAGGCATCACACAGATTAAGGAGTGGTACAATCGCGCAGCAACGTCAAAGTCATGCTGACTGCTTTCTTTGACTCCCGCGAGTACGCAACACAGGGTCAAACAATCAGCAAAGAGTACTACAGGGATGTCGTCCGTCGCCTACGTGATGCTGTTCGGCGCAAGAGGCCAAAGTTGTGGTCAACAGCACATTCCTCGCACTTGATTCAGTCTTTTTTGGCGAAGAACAAGACTCCTGTGGTTCAACAGGCTCCTTATTCTCCTAATTTGGCCCTCTCAACTTCTGGCTGTTCCCCAAACTTAAAAGGCCATTGAAAGGAACGCGAAATCAGGCAAGAGAGGACATTATGGCTGCAACGACAGCCGAGCTAAACTCCATTCCGAAAGAGGCTTTCTCGGAATGCTTCCAACAATAGCGGCACTGCTGGGAGGAGTGTGTGGAGTCCTAAGGAGACTACTTTGAAGGTGATTAGGTTTCCAACGCTCCAGGTATGCCAGTTTTTTTTCCCGGCCAAAGGTCGGATACTTTTCTAACAGACCTCGTATATGTATTATAGTCACATGGCTGTAAGAGATGTACGAACGGTTGTGGTTTAAATGACCCAAGTGACCTCCATGATAACCTTGAAAGCCCCTGTGAGATGACGCCTGATAGCCTTCATCGGTATATATTCATTTCCGAAATTAATGAAAAGAAAAGTAGATTGACACAACCAGAAATGGGTAAATTTTAAATTGAACAAAGTCGAAGTCTTACGCGATTTGCGAGAGGAAAACCAACAAAAATGACAGGAATTATGACAAAAAAACTCAGGAGAAATTGCATCACCATACACTATACTACTTCGTGAATTTTTGTCAAAATGTCATCGTCGATTTGCGAGAGGCGAGAGGAAAACCAACAAAAATGACAGGAATTATGAAAAAAAAAAACTCGGGAGAAATCACCATACACTATACTACTTCGTTCGTGAATTTTTGTCAAAAAGTCATCGTCAATTTGCGAGAGGCGAGAGGAAAAGCAACAACAATGAAAGGAATTATGAAAAAAAAAAACTCGGGAGAAATCACCATACACTATACTACTTCGTTCGTGAATTCTTGTCAAAAAGTCACCGTATTCGCAGGATATAACCTCTTGCCAGGTTTCTGTTCCTATACATAAATAGAACCATGAAAGGAAAATGGTTTGCGACTATGGAAGAGATAAAAATAAAATCGCTGAAGCCCTGAAGACTATCTCAAAAGATCGAAAGTGCATTGCATGTGTTTTGAAAATTAAAAACAACGTTGGCATAAGTGTATTATGCCTAATGAACATACTTGGATGGGTGCAATACTAATATTTTTGAAATAATGAAGATTTTTGTTAATTTTTATATCAAATTTTGTATAATATTGATTTTGTAGTCTGTTCTGGAAGTAAATACGCTGCAGTCGTAGTACATCTCGTTGCTAATATCGTAAAATTTCATTGAAACACCAATTTAAAATTAGCATTCAAAATACCATTCAACGAGGGAACAAAAAGCTCACAACAAAAATTAAAAAAGATAAACATTTAAAACGTTTGAATTGTTTTTCAAAATGAAAACGTGTTCCACGTAAATATTACATACATGTACCCAAACATTACCACTCACATAACATAACACAACACGACAGCAAATGTGGCCCATTGCCATTGCGCATGTGGGCGTTATAATTCGAGGGCTTAATCTGAAGCCACCCTCCAAACTGCCGGTCAGATAACACAGCGGCATAAACACTTACTAGTGCCCTACGTGGTGCGTGATGCGTGATTCTAAACGTGAGCAACGTGAGCATTAGCGTTAAGTTCTGTCGCGTAAACGGGTAAAACTACAAGGACGCTATGTACAAGAATTTAGTTAGCTCTGACTCTGATAACATTTATGTACATTTTTTGGTGTAACGTAAATTATAAAATATTTTATTGTTTATCGAAAACTTTTTGAGGAAAACGAAAAATGTAATATTGAAGGAATTATTAAGTTTGGCAAAAATACTCGCAATCGCTCATTAGTGAATTTTGTGAAAGTTTAAAATTTAATGATTATACTCGTATGAATAGAGCACTAAGCACTCTAAAAAATTTACGGGACAGTCAATATTAAAAATAATTCTTTTCCCTAGTTATACGCCTATATCACGGAGTCTGTATAAAGTGTATTAAAAGTGACATCTGTGCTTTTAGTATTTTATTCAACAGGCTAAACCAATTGAAAAAAAGAGTGAAAAATTTTCTAAATGTCGTTCGTTATCAAATTATTGATACAAAATAAATAATTACATTAAGACTAGGTACAATGTTGCATTAAGGTTTTTAGTATTTAGGATTTAGGTCTATATTTGGTTTGCAAAGAAACACTTTAGAAGAACAAAAGAGCATTAATTAAAAATCAATTCAATTTGATGTTCAAAATTAAATGTTAATATTATATTTCATAAAATACAAACCAAGAAGCTTTTATTTGACAATACATTTGACATCTAGCTAAAATTGAATCAACGCGACTGATTTATTAAATTATAAAACCCTAAAAATTCCATAAATAATGACATCATATAGTGCTTATAAATTTAGGGTTTAGATATTACTGTGATAAAAGTGCAACTGTCTAACTAGTATGTTAAAACATGAGTTACAGAAGGCAACGTATGTATGGTATGACTAGCGAATGAAAGTTGACGTTTAAATTATTTTATAGACTACGTTTATCTCAACAGTTCAAGCGGCTTCAAGTATATTATGACTTGAAAAATCCTATTGGTTTCTCTCAGCGGATTGAAATTAGGATTGATTTATTTTCAATCTTCTTTAAATTTGTATCGACTAAAAAAAGACAGTTAAATACTAGATTATTCAGATAGACAGGGAGAGGTATATGATCTAATTTCATACTGGATATGTAACCTCAAAATCCAAAAATTGTCATGTTCAACACCTTCAAAAACATTTAAAAAAATTGTGTCTTCATCTCTCCAAATAGTTCGCTTTTGAGCAATTTTATTAAGTTTTATGCCGCGACTTTTATTAAATGTGGTAAAATACAAATAGCCAAATGATATGAATTTAGTAACACTCCAACATATTGCGGATGTGCGCATGCGAAGTTCCATTATTTGAAGCTTGACTGTTTATTTCGACAGAAGTCAAGCCGCTTCAGAAGTGCAAGCCTGTTATTTTATAGGCTTGACTTGACATTTTCAAGCGGATTGAAATATTAATCTCGATCGTTTATTTCGAAGATTGAAAAGGGATTTACTAAATTCAAGCGGCTTCAAACGCCGAGATAAACGTAGTCATAGATGTAGTTTCTTTTGAAACCCTAGAGAAGAATAGAATTGTACGAAATATTCAGGTATGAAATTTTTGCATGAACCCATTTAAATACTGGACTAGGCAAGCACAGAAATACATTACTATGTCTGGCTGAAAATAGATGGCCGACTAGGGTAATTGAATATCAAAATAGGATATAAAATACGTATTTTAAACATTTTTGGTGTATGTTCATTATAACAAAATATTTTGATCTTCAAACTATTCAAGTTTGGCAATTATATAAAATAGGATTACTTTTAATTTCTTCTAACAGTAATTCCGACTTGAAGGCTGCTTACACCTGAGACGAACGAACTAGAATTTGCGGTATTAAATTTTTTAAATACATCCCTGAATCCTGTTGCTAATGTTATTTTAAATGCCTTCTGGTATTGCGTACAATTCCAATCTTCTGTGACGGAATACATAAGGGCCAGTTTTCTTTCAAATCAAATATAGGGAAATGTTTTCAAAAGCAACCACATCTATTAAATAATCTAAACGTCAACTTTCATTCGCTTGTCATATTATACGAGTATTCTAGCACAAGTTAGAAAGAGTTCTTGAATAGCCTTTGGTAAGGAGTGTTTTATATTATTTTCTTTGTTTCATCATTAAGTTATTTCTCTATAAAAATACTTTACAATTTCAATTAATGGAAATTTTTGATAGAATAGTTAATTTGGTGACTAATTTATGTCCTTTATTCTATCTGTTGCCTAGATATTTTGTGTAATGCTTCATATCAATTATTAGAAATAACAAAATATCACCAAAAATCGTTTAATAATGAAGCTTAACATCAATAAACATACTAGATATGACGTACAAATTTCCAAACAGAGAAACTTTGTAAATAAATATATTATCCCGGTATATTACGCATTGCTGAGTGTGCCAATTTGTTTTATTCGCAAATTTCGGCAATGGTGATGACATATTTCTGTCGTGCGGGCGTTTACGAGGCGTCACCTCACGGGCACTCATTGCTGGCGTGAAGAGTGTACCACAGGCGTAATTTTTTCTACCATTTCAAATTCGAAAATAACGAATAATACGAGAAAACAAGATATTTTCCACATCTGTTGCACAAAATGTGTTCAGATAGGTTTCCTCATATTTGAAAGCAAATATTCGCACGATTTATCATAAAATCATAAACGGTCTGTAACATATTTTCCCCTATTAAGAGGAATGGATCCCCCTGCCTACTATACATGAACCGAAAATTTAAATATATTGTTCCTGTACTAGAACTAGTTACATTTTCAAATATTCAATATTAGACGAACATGCTTCTGATATCAAACTGCTTTAAAAAAAAAAGTATCAATGAAATCTATTAGTATTTAACTTTGATCTTATGGGAAAAACTGCATTTTTCGTTTTTCCTATAAAATCGAAGTCAAACATTAAGACATTTCAATAATACTTTTTTTTGGTGCAGATTCATATCAGAACTATGATCCTCTAATGTTAATAGTTCTAGTACAGGCACAATTTATTTGAATTTTCGCTTCATATATATATATATATATATATATATATATATATATATATATATATATATATATATATATATATATATATATATTTAACCATGAACTTCAGCTAAATTGAAACCCAAAAATCTGTAACGCTAAGGAAGTTATAAAGTTTTTTATTATTATCTCAGATCCAAAATAACGGACAAGCAGAAAATGTTCCATTCTTAATTTTCGATTTGTTTTAGCTTCCTGAATCAAATCCCAAATAGGTACACGTGCGTCACTTTTGAGACATCTGTATATCGGAAGTATTTCTGTTATTCCTATCTTCAAACTTTGCAGAGTTCGACTTCATTAGTTCATTGTTGACTGATTAAAATTTAACAGAGAACTTCAAAGTTCAAGTAATCTGTACTAGGAGAAGTTGTGTGCTCGTACGACACAGGTATCTGAGTTAGCAAGGTATATCAGATGTAATCTATCTACAAAACAAATATCAATACACTACAGATTCAATTAAATGTTACCAGAGTCAAGCACCAAATGTAGAATTAATTTCGGATTTGCTGTCACAGAGAAATGAATTTATGAATTTGATATTTAATTGTAGTGAAACAGGGAGATGTAAATGTAAATTCAACTGTGTTCGTGAGGCAAATAGAGATAACTTAGGTGTATTGTAAAATTAATCTCAAACGTGAATATTTAAATACACAGATAGGTGTGAATGGCGTAGGTTTATCTTTATGGTTTACATAATGAGAACTTGTGAAGTAAAGCATATACGCTAGAGAAATAAGTATTTAGGTTACACGCTCAAGCAAAGCTATAGTACTGAGAAAAACATATAGAGCTTGCAAACAAAAAAAAACTAATTTTGATTTTCGTCGATCGTTTTCATGAGTGCTATAATAGACCGGGGGCTAGTGCTACAAGAAAAATGTATCATAGCATTCCAAATACTGATCCTTGTACTATACTATACTCACTTTATATACCCTGGCGAACGATTTGCTGTCTTCCCCGGAGAAAAAGACGGTACCCAGCTGTGGGTCATCGTGGGTCATAACCCAAATTTGTTATTATTAGGATCTGAGCCAATAGTAATAAACCAGGTTTGCAGCTTTGAAAGACCTGTGCGAGTTGCGTAACACCCAAAAAACTGCTAAATTTTTGTTTCTTTTTCCACTTTTTGCTCAATATCTCTGCAAGTATGATTCTAATAGCAAAATTTATTTAATCCTTCTTAAAAGTACATTAAATTTACATTTGAGACATTGCCGGGCTCATTACGTCCAGTACTTTCCGAGATACAGCTTTTCAAAGTTAAGCGTTTAATCTAAAAAGTAAAAAAATGCGTTCTTGTTTTGTATTTTGTCAAATATCGGCAAAAATTTTCATCCATCAAGGACAGTCATACTTAATGAATTTTTAACACATTTATTTAGCTTTATAACTACGGATATTACAAATCCAATGTTTCACGTTAAAAAATACTCACGGTATACTTGTTACTGTTGTGCTGACCTAGTGAATTTTCAGTATGCTGTGGTTTCTACGTATATAGTTTGTTGATGTTGCTAAATTGTTCATTATAAACAATTTTATCCAACACCGACTGATAATATATTTGTTATTATGGTTATTTGAAATAATTAATGTACAACATTAGTCACTCCGTGAGAGAATATTTTAAAAGTCACGGAGGAATTAATTCTGATTTTTTTTTAATATAAATGAAAAGCAATTTTACAAAATTATTTTATTATTGAAATAAATTAACATTATGAATTTTATTTATTTAAATTAATATTAACATTCAGGCTAAAATAGGTTACTTAACTTTACACAATTACAGCTGTCATGTACGGCTGATGATACGAATACGAGAAACCAGTGGCGTACCTAGGGCGGGGCAAACAGGGCAGGTGCCCTGGGCGCCAGAACCAAGGGGGCGTCGCTTGAAGCTCTTGGTTTTCGTTTCAGAATTTGAAGTGTTAAAACTGTTGATTACTGTGCGTATTGACATTTTTCGGAACTGTTGAAGTTCTCTATCTGTTTTTTCATCGTCTACTCAACGCTGGGGAATACCCAAAAACGCTGTGCCCATAGTTATTAAACATGAGTCTAAAACAATAGTGTGGAAGCTGTGAAGCCCATAAACAACTACCTTGACGGCATACTCCAAGTTCTCGAGACTATAATGGATGATGCAAATGAATCGAGTGAAACAAGAAGTGATGCGACGCAATTGTACAATCGTTTGTTGACACTCGATTTTCTGACTCTATTTGGATTTTGGACGAGAGTACTCATTCCTATTGATAGAGTTCAGAAAAGACTGCAAGATATAAATAGGAACTTTCATGATGCCGCCTTACATTTGAAAGGTTTAAGAGATTATTTTCGCAATGAAAGGGAAACTTTGGTGACTGAAGCTCTGGAAGATGGACTTAGTCTCTGTCAAAACTGGGATGTGGAAACCGAAAAACTCCAACGCAGTTTCCATCGCTAGCTGTGAAAGATCTTTCAACAAACTAAAACTGATTTTAAATTATCTGAGAGTCTACATGGATCAAGATCGATTAAGTGATCTTGTTTGATGAGCGTTGAAAGGGAAGAAACTGAAAAGACCGATTTCGAGCACGTTATTAATGCCTTTGCATCAGTGAAGGTAAGGAAGATGCAGATGTAAAAATCATGCAGATCAAATTCGTGGATCTGTTTGTTTGACCTCGTACCTTGTACCACTCGCCGTCGCCGAATATGCTTATGTTTCCGCACATCGATTCTCAGAACAACGAGACTATGGAAGATCTCCAACAACTACAACGCGCATAAGATCACCTTAGGAGAGATAACTGGACTGACTATTTATTCTCGACTGATACATGATTAATGTTAATGATGTTCATAAATATTTGATAGCTAAATAAACATAGACAGGGTGTTCCGCGACTCGACCGAACAACATACACCATATATTCCGGGGGTCATGTTATATGACCTATAGGTGAATTCCTCTGTGTTTCGAAGATATTGAAGGAATTAAAAAAAATGATGCTAGTTATTTTGTTATTGTGCTGATTTATTCATGGTTGAAGTTACTTAGGAATATATATGGATATTCATAAGTAATTTCAACAACAATACAAATGCCACATATCTCGCTACACTAAAGCGAAAAAGAAGTAATTTTGATTTTACATTGTTGACAGGGGGCGCAATTACGACCCTTGCCCTGGGCACCATTTCACTTAGGTACGCCACTGCGAGAAACGAGTTAGTGGTTACTTGCTTTGGAATTAAATACAAAGATGCTAGTTGTGTTTCTAAGTGAATACGTTTTGAAGGAAGGTCCTCATTTTCACCCAATTTAATGCATTTTTCTTTCAAATAATTCCCAATGACAGACAATAATTTTTTATTACAGCAAATTTTTTCAATAATGATATAACAAAACGATAACAACCATTCAATGGTTACTTCGTAATTTAAAATACTACATCAATAAACTCGTCAGTGTCAAACGATGAATGAAACCATAAAAATGATTTAAGAAATTTTTAAAAAACTGTTGGATAAAACGTTCTATTACACTCGTGTGGAATGTACTAAAGAAAATTAGCCACTCGTTCTGCGGGCTACGTGGCTAAACTTTTTCTTTCATGACTAATATGATACATTCCACACTCATATAATAAATAACTATTAATTTCGTGTCAAATGTAAATAAAAGATCGATTATTTCAATGAAATATCACAGCCTACCCGATGGCTTATCAGGTTAATTATTTATAAATTTTTCTTACTTTTTGTAATTTATTTCTTCAATAAAAATTTAACGTCAAGCACATAGTTGTATTCGTAATTTTACATTGTTTCCAAATATATAAAAATATATAGGCTGTCCTATTTCAAATATGAAAGTTAATGTCACTTCTGTTTAAACCGGAAGCACAATCATCATGCTAAATACTATGATTTATGAGCCCCTAAGAGTAGTGTACAAATATATAATAAGAATTAAAAAATAATTATAAATAAAAAAGTTATTATCAATGGCCTGTTTTTCAGTGTCATCCGGAATATTACATCCTACACGAGTTTGGTTGGCCAAATATGCTAAAAAGAAGAGATCAAAAATAAAAAGTGTTTACTATCTCAAGTGATTTATGTAAAAAAATCAACGCTGAAAAGCATGAATTAAATAATAATAAAAAGAACTTCTGATATAAAATATATACGCTAAAAATAATTCTTTATTCTTCTTACTTATATCTGGGTGTGCCAATTTGTTTTTGTTCGCAGATCAATAATGATAATATATCTGCACCGTAGAGAATGCTTACTTTCAAACTATTGAAATTGGAAGACTTTGAAATTGTTTCTTTATACTAATTTTGTTAGTTCATTACTGGAAGTTCTGGCGTATGTGGTATTATACCCCAATTTAAGTCCCGAATCCCGTCGAATACCAAACTTTCCAAACAAGTAAGATTTGCATCTTGCATATAATGTATCAACTTGCAGTCTCCAAAGACCTCCAGTTTATAATGAAATCCAAATCACTTAACGTTATTGATCCGAATATGTTTACAAACTTGCGACTTCTTCTTCCGCATGAATTTAGTTTAAAATATTCTGTAGTTGAAATATTCCGTGTGTGAAGTTCCCAGTGCAAACTTAAGAAATAAAATCCCTAAACAGTGAAGAAACACTCACTACAAAACCGTGTATTCTGCCAGGTGCTCGTGGAATAGAAAGCAAGTACATTACACTCTAGTGCTTTATGCCGTGTTATGTTAACCCCCAAACGTTAACGGTAAAGTTACGATGCCTTTCAATCGGTCACAACTTCTGCATTACCGGCAAGGTTTCCTTCCAACCAGGAATTTTTCTTTTCTGTTGCGAACAACCAGTTAAACGAATTTGGTTTTATCTTTTCAACTGAGAATTAGAAATTTCTATTTGCAGCTAAGTTTTCCAATTAAGAACTAACGGAGAACTTAAAAATGGACCAACTCAGGAAAACAGCTTGAAAACAATAGCCAATCCAATATATTAACAAGGCGATTTTAAATTAAATCTGCCCTTAACTTTCTACTAATGTTACTTCGTAGATAAAAATTTGTAAAACGTATAGGTATATGTAATGCAAGATAAACATAAATCTTTAATCTGCCATGTCTGGCAAATTAATCATGAAATATTGTATGGTACAAAAGCTCGTGCACCTTCTAAAACTTTTATAGAAATGATTGAATTTTATGTGTCACGTCGTTTGCAAAATATTGAAGATTCGTCGCATCTTTACTTAAGATTTTGAATTTTTTTCCGGCAATACAAAAGTCAGCACTCATAAGAACTTTTTCATAATACCATACTGTTAAATGTGCTTTAACAGTACTGTATGCTCAACCGATATATATGCCACGGCCGTTATTTTTTATAACAGTACAATTATTAAAAATCATGTGTTCCAAAAAAAAAAAAATCGCAGCGTCATGAAATTGTCATGAAGAGCTGTCACCTGTCAACATGCCATAGAAAATAGAATTTTAAGAAGATATTTTATGTTATTATGAAAAATACTGAACGTCACACGGCTGATATACAAATAACAGACACGGTTGATTATAAAATCTCGGCTATCGCCTCGATTTTACAACATTCAACCTCATCTGTTATTTGCTACGTATCAGCCTTATGACGATAATAACTATAGTCTCGTATTGAGATCATTAATATATAAGTTGAAAGTTGCCGAAACTTTAAACGTTATTCTTATATAAGTACAGGAACACGATACATACACGTACATTAAAATTTTTGAAAGATGTCAGAACAAGGTCATTTGTAACATGAACGAATTAACCAATTGGCATATATTTATCTCTCTCACAAGAAGCGTGTGCGATAAGGATGAATATAACACGCTTGCATTTCAAAAATAAGGACTACAGCGCAATTGAACTAAGAGAAATTAGAAACAAATATTGAAAGTATATGCTTAATAATGAATATTAATAAAGAAATTAAACGATATAATTGAAATACTTCGGAAATAATGGTCTTTTTTTATAGCATATATATTATATTGATTGGCGGCTCAAATACGGCCTATAAATATATAACGAATAACAAGTTAGGGGAGGAACCTACTACCAATGGTAGTAGAGAAATTCAAATAGCAGAGGCGTGGCTATTAGTGTAGTACTGCAAGTCTCAAATAGTTTTTATTTGAATATAAATGTTTTGCATTAAACTTGATAATTTAAATACACTTCCAATTATAAATCATGTAGACTTGTACAGTATAATAATATACATTTATTTTTTATAAATATAATTTAGAAATGGCATTTCAAAAACATTTAGGTCCATGAAGAAAACAGTTTTATATAAAAACTTATATTCGTGACATCACATCTATATTTTCAACTTTCGGGGGACTGTATCTGGCTTATTATTAGAAATTTTTCCACCGGATTTTCACCGACAATCTTAGTATTACTTATGTCTTATACGTTCAGATGAAATTATATAAAAAAAATGGTGGAATCCCCTATTCATACTCTTTCGGCTAAGTTAAGAAATTCCATTTTAATACGATGCTCGTTGAAAATACTTTCGCTGTAACGTAAGTTTATTTATAAATTCAGATATATTACCTTGATTCATAGCCATACGATTAACGATATTTTCCGTCAGTGTCACTGTCAGTACTTTATTTTTCACATATTTGGTTTTACATTTGCTAATAAACTTACCAGTTGACTTTATTTTAAATTTTACTGAAAAATATATTTTTATAATATTCGCGCGGATTTTCTTCTTGCCCTTTTCGTATAATTCTTATCTAAACGTCCATCAGTTTTAAATTTTGTAAATATTCGCGAAACTTTAAGAGAATTTGCTTTAGGCCGTTCATGAGGTAAATTAGCTAACGTATTTCAAACATTTCTCAAACTATAACTAGTATTGTACCAAGTAACCATTCGAATTTTTTCATCTTTAGTAAACATTTTTAATGAAAAATTCATTTGACATTGATAACGTTGACAATCTAAATTAATGACAGAATAGTAATTATTAGATACATCTTAGTTGAAACTCACGGTACCTGTTCGGTTCTTAAGTATTCACTCGATACGTATATTGGTGTTTGAAAATGACTATGGCCCGTATTCTCGCCTCTTGGAGTAGCGCTACTTTCGAAGTAACGCTATTTCAATTTTTAAAATTTTATTTATAGAGAAGAATAGGTTTCATATTTTTGTAAATAAAACCTATAATATTTGAAATAAGTGCTATTTATAATTTAATTTATTTTTATTTATTTAATTTTTAACATTAAAGTTGACATTTGACAGTTGAAGTAGCGATTTTTCGGAAGTAGCGCTACTTCAAAGAGGTGAGAATACGGGCCTATATTTTTTATCATACCTATTTTAACTGATAAAGTTGGGGGCCAACTTAAATGCTACTTGCATTTTCATCAAATATTAAATCTAGTTACTAATTTATCAGTTTTCAATAACAATTATACCTTTTCTGTTGGAGGAAATATTTTGAGGTTTACCTGATTTATAATTTTTTTGTTTTTGATTATTTTGAACTGTAAAAGAAAAGAACTTAATTTTATTCTTTAAGGTGCATTCACAAATGAAAATTAGGTTTATGGTTTTTGTTAAGGTTTAAGTATGTCATTCAGAAATGTAAGTTTAAATTACCTGAAAATTAATTTTGATATGTAAAGACATCTGTGTAAATGCTTCAAAAACAAGATTAAAATATCGGTAGAGCAGTACTCAACAAGATACCCGTGCGCCGTGAAACTGTCATTCGCATGGCATTATTGGTTATATTTCAGCAACTAAGTTTTGATAGACTCCATGTTCTTCTCGCATTTGTTTAAAAAGACGAATCCACCAAGTGAATATTAAATAAAGATGGGCGTATATAGCTATATCGTTTCAGACTCGTTCTCATTGGTGAAGTTTGTGACGTCAAACTAAATCATAAACCTAAAGTTTGGACCTTGCAATGTTTAGCTTTTTGATTTGGATTTAAAGACACTAAATTCTGAAGTGTGATTGGAGTCATTACATAATATGCGGCCAATGTCTTTAAATCTAAAGTATAAACCATAAATCTAAACCTAATTTTCATTTGTGAATGTACCTTTTTTCTTAGACAATTTGAATTGTTCGAAACGTTTGTGCTGTTGTACCAACTACCGTTCTCTAATTTATTTGCCAGATGTGTTTCATAAAACTACCAAAATGAAACTCACAAAACATTATGTTAATAAAGTTAGAATGTTGTAGGAACATCAGTATTTTTAATAATATGGAGAGTGAAATAGTAGAAGTTTACTCCTCTAGGAGAAATATCTCTAGTACAAAGACGCAATAAAATTTACAACTCATATTATACATCATTTCTCTCTTATATATCTCATGCATCAAAAAATGATAATGTGAAATCGTAAACTTTTCACTACCTCGTAAAAATATTTAAGACAACAATGAATATTTAATCTTTGCTCGAGACAACATTAAACTCTTTTATGTGTCAGTTTAAAAGTAAAAATATGTAGATACAGCACGGAGCAACAAAAGATAGCCAGACATTAACGACGGCAAAACAGATACACGTGCTAACTTTCCGCAGTAAAATTTTTAATTACGCACTTTATTGTTGGTGAAAATTGAAAAGTTCCACTCACTTCTTTAACGGAGATGAACTATTAACGTTTAGTGGAAATTAGGATATACGTCTTAATTATTACATTATTTTCATGAAGTTTTATTACGGAACTAACAAGTTTTAAAATGTGGTTTTAGTAACACATTATTCTTGCAACCATTACACGGCTTTTTACAATTAGAAAAAAAAATAAGAACAATGGTTAGTTGCTTAAAAACAGACAATAAATTGATACCTATATGCTTCGATTTCTTCAACACTAATAACAGAATATACTCTGAGTATTTGTTTCACAGTATAATTGAAAATATAATTCGTAATTTGTATTGATTCATTTGGAAGCATACGTTCATTATCCTACCTACTGCGCCAAATAGTGTGGATTTATTTTTTATTTATTTTAATACATTTTCGTACATCGTTTTATTTGTAGGATTTTAACACTTTGGCTACAAAATGGTATCCGATAATATTCGTCCAGAAACTGAGATGATAATTATCAGGAAAAAGTAATTTTATTGGTCTCAAAATCAATACAATTCGACCAAATAATATTTTACAAAAAAAGAGAGATTATAGTGTGTCATAACCTGGTGTACATACAGCTGTATCATGTAACACAACGCTTATTTTAAACAACGTTGTTAAAAATTTTGACAAATAGAAACAAATGTAACAAGTGACATTCCATTTTTTTCATCTCAGCCACATATTTCGATAACATTGTTAGCTACGTCGTTTAATATAAGCGATGTGCTACATGATACAGCCGACAGTCTGTAAAAAATATGTACATATAATAATGTTGGTTTATGACGTGTCTGAGTTTCTGGTCGCGGATCTGGGGAATCGGGTTTGATCCCGACCGACACCAAATATTTCGATTTTTAAATGGCACAAAATTGACCCCTGTGGTACACTCTCCACGCCAGAAATGAGAGCCCGTGAGGTACAAATATGTCATCATCATTACCGACATTGAGACACCCAGCAATGGGTAATATGCAGTGATGATATATTTATTTTATTTATTTAATTATATCGAAAAATTATTCCTTGTACACGTACTTCTCATTACATGCCTCGAACGTCATGCTCACTCATAAAGTCCTTTTAGCTTTTGTTTTGTAGATAATTGAATCATCCGATTCAAAATCATAATCAATGTCACTTATATTAACGGCCAAATGTTGAAGTTAGCTTCAGTAAGGTATTTTCTAGCCATTTTATATATGTACTACCCTATTATAGGGCATTATGATGACAAAATGTGATGCATCTTAAGATGAACTTTGAATTAGTTGACCTTATCAATAGAAGCTAGCATTGTTCGTTTCATTATAAAGATTGAAGGATGCAGTGGTTTGGGCATGTAATGTGGATAGAACATCAAAGATTAACCAAAAAGCTTACAAACTGGAGACTCTTGGATACAAATTGGAACTAAAAAGTTACTGATAAAAAACTGTAGACAGAGGTAACAGACTAAGCCATACAGGGTTAAGCTGGATTTATAATGACGCAACGTAAGAGGTAACGCGAACGCAGTAGGTAAGGTAAAAAGATGATCATGTGCTACAACTATGGATGATTTATATTGAAGTAAAGTAAGCAGTAACGTAACAGTCGCAACGCAAGACTTGCCCAACTTTCATCTTTGTGCGTTGCTTTACCTAAACTTCTCTACCGCTGGCCAATCAGAAGTCAGCATTTTAAATATTGCGCTGAGAATGAGGGCGTGATCCATTTTACCGATATTCGCTACCGATTCATCTGTCAGAATTGTTTGTTTGACATTATATGAATAGGAAAATAATTCAAGTTGTCGAAATAAATAAAATTTTATACGATAAATCGTCTAAAGATTTCAAAAACAATAATAAAAAAATAATAAGTGTGGGAAGAAATTGCTAACGCTGTAATACATTTAGTAATGTAGACATCGGAGATAAATCCTGTTCTTCTATGCGTCCATTAGAAATACAATTATTATAGACAAAATCTTTCGATGTTAATATTAGTGTGATGAATGTGTACATGCTACTAAAAGTGTAAATAAACGTCATTTCACAAATATTGTGTCATTTTCTATAATGCCGAAATTTTTGCATGTTATTCTGATTGGTTAGCAGTAAATCTTACTGTGTTTAATATAAATCAGCTAGTTCGCTTGCTTTACTTTCTACTTTACTGCAACTGCGTTACGTTTTGCGTTACTTCATTATAAATCCAGCTTTATAGGTAGCACTATACGGGGTGTAACACCAACACCGACCACCGCTATTATTTTCTTTATTATTATAGTTGCAAAAAAATACTATAGAACAAAGTTATAGGAGACCAAGGGGGACATACCACGAAAAAAGAAAATATTTTTTTAGACCAGTGGTTCTCAAGTTACAACAAGTTATATTTTTTCAAATGGGATTATAAATATTTTTTATGCCTATTCGATAGCATATTTTTTATGAATTCAACCATGTATCAGTTTTATATTCTTACATAATAAAAATATTGACAAAAATTCAATTGAAATATCCATAAATTTCATTTTTATGGTTATTTTTTGTAGGCTATGTATGAAAAAAATTGAGTTTAAATTAAAACGAAACAAATATTTGTTAATAACTTTATAAATAGTGTTTTATTTGATTTCCATCCTGAATAATTCAAATTGACAGATAGAAAGTTTTGTTTTAGCCTAGTGAAAAATAACTAACAAAGTCAAATTTCTTTAAATTTCAAGTGGATTTTTCTAAATATTTTTATTATGAAAGTATATAAAACTAATACATTGTTAAATTCAGAAAAAAATACGCTATCGAATAGACATAAAAAATTAATATAATCCCATTTGAAAAAGTATTACTTTGTGATGTAACTTGAGAACCACTGGCTAAAAAAATATTTTCTTCTCTAATGGGATGCCCCTCGGGATGCGCCCTTGGTCTTCTACAACTTTATTCTATAGTATTTTTTTGTAACTATAATAATAAAAAAATAATGGCGATGGTCGGTTTTGGTGTTACACCCTGTATACTGTGTACAAAGCAGATTGGCACACCCAGCAATAGGTAACATGCCGTAATGATATATTTATTTATTTTATTTATTTATATAAAGAAAGAAAGACTAAATACAGTTTAACTAATAAATAAATAGATGTCACAACGGCATATTACTCATTTCTGGATAACGATACATTTATATTGTTAAGGGCGATTGTCAAACTAAAATATCAAATATCGTAGAAATTAATTTAGTGCTATATGAAAACCAGTCAACGAGCAACATCAAACATACAAATTAATTCCAATTTTCAAATAGCACAAACGTATACTCTCGCCCCCACAGCTTCAAGATCCCGTGGGGTGATGCCTAATAAAATGCCGTCTACAATACAGATATATTATTACCGAAATCTGTAATTAAATGTTGATTTGCTCACCCAGTAATGGGTAATAATCCGTGATGATATATTATTTATTTACTAATGTTATTTGGTAAAGTTATCTAATTTGTATTTTAACATATTTCTCCTTAGTGTTCCTATTGTTCACACCTCGAAATTTGCTCGCGCACTACACTGACTAAACTTTCGCATAGTGGACATAGCAAGCGTTCTTTCGCTGTTATCCTTTCCGAGATGGCAGGATCAGCACAGCTGCATTCCGCAGCTCAACGTATTTCGTTTTATGTTAAACTCCTGCCACGCCAACAACTGCGGAAGAAACGACATTCTGGATTCGAGACACTCTAGCCAGACAGGTATTTAGCTAGGGAAACATACACAGATTAAAATTTTTGCTGGGAAGACAAAAATGAATACGTAAAAAGTGCACTGAAATTGTAAATCTTAACGTAGTGAAGAGTTTGTGATCTTTACTGTATTAATCTGTTTTCCGATAGACTTGCCGTTGATTTTTCAGTAGTCTTCTGGAAAAACACTTGCCATGTTTCACAAGATTTTAGCATCTGAATGTTGACCATTCCCAGTTAGTAAGCACTAACCACAGATGCGTTTCGCTCTTATTGGAGCTCATCAGTGTGGTTCAAATGCCGTCTCTTGAGACGCAGAGACAATCAATTACTAGCTGGGTTTACCATGAGATATACTATCTCATACATGGTAGATAACTTCAGACGTAACTAACCATATGCAGAGCCATCTACCGGAGAATGGCGTAAAGCTTTGAAGTCATCTACCCCGTATCATATGTTATCTGATGATGAGCCCAGTTTGTTATTGCCCACATTTATTTGAGACTTTTAGAGTAACTTGGTGGGTTAGTTGTGTTTAGTTGGCACATTTTTAAGAAACCCAGAACTGACCCAACTCACCCACCAAATTTTCTGGATTAGTTCCAACCTGTCTACTTTCTTTCTAAACAGTTCTTTATTTATTTCTTAAAACTGATACATGTGGATTGTAAGTGTAGTTGTTTATAGACAAATAAAGTGGCCTATTCAGAGAAATACAGGCATAAAGGTTGCTATGCGTATAAAGATTGTTATCATAAAAACATTTGTAACAATCTTTATGAATTTGACAATTCAGAACCTACGTCGGTATTATTATTATTAACAATCTACAAAATAATACTTGTGAATGAACCAGATTATTTGACAACAGCTAACTTCATTATACATATATGAACCTAATCTAACCTTAATCTTATCTGTCAACGCTTTAATTTTTTTTTTAAACAATGAATTACTAATTATATTTAGTACGCAAACGTTTTCCCAAAACAACTAAAGAACAATATGATATTTATGTCATATTTGGAAACTTCTACATTATTTAGAACGGCTTTGTTAATTCCTACAAATGACCTCAACGTGCTTGAAAATTTATGTGAAGATTTAATTTTTTTATTTTGACTGAATATGTAAGAGAAACATCATACATCACAAAGAGTTTTCAAGAATACCACCGAATGTCAAAAGTAACTTTCTTCCACCAGTCTTTATCGTTCTTATGATCATTATTCAAGTCGAAGCAGAATCTATACGTATAATAAACTGCATCATCCTGAAATACAAAAACACCAATATTTGGCAGAAAGGTTAATATTAATAATATTTGATTGATATAATAACCTGTCACATGTCAAATAACAACGTGATAAAAACCATAAATACATAGTTTTAGCAATCGTTATGATAAAGACTGTCAAAACGCTTAACAATTGTTGACAGTAACCACTTTCAGTACTGAGAATACCAAATTCGATTTTAACAATCTTTATAGTACATAACAACCATAAAGATCATAACGACTACATACATTTTGAGTTCTGAATAGGCCCCTCAGGTTAAAAACAGTCAATTATACTACCAATGATGGGAATAAATAATGTAAATTCGAATTTACCGCCAAATTTTATAACTGTAACATTTATTTGGAAGTAACACAGGTTGGCTAGAGATTAGTTCAATATTGAACCTGGAGTTCCCAAATAAATACGGCCAGCTCTAATAAGAGCGAAACGCGTTTGTGGTTACTAACTAGATTTGATCGGCATCTGAAAAATGACCGACAGGTTGATTTAGATCCTAAAATCTTGTGAAACATGGCGCGTGTTTTTCTAATTCTTTATTTTATTAGATAATGTTTCATCGAGAGTTGCTACTGTACATTTTTTGTTTCATATAATATATTTTCTTTTATTCGGTCAAGCTACTGTCTCTTTAGTCGTCCGCGTGGCGTAAGCCTTATGCTGGATGAAAAAAAAGAAGTGGTGTTTTCGCCAAGGAGTTATCGTTTCTACTCATTATATGACCATTCCACCTAAGTCTTGTTTCTCATATTTTTTTCTTCTATATGGTTGCGAGCTGCGACATTTATACTCTTCCGCACATATGTTTCTAGCATAGTTAAGCCACGGGAGTCAAGACGTAGGTATCATGGTAGTTTTTCATTTATTCAAGTTTTGCTGCTGTCGACTAACAATTTGTACCGTAGAAAACTACAGACTTTAAGGCAGACTTTTAAATTTTGAATCATTCTTGTTGGTCTCTGCCCTTAGTGACTATGTATATTTGCTCTTTATTACACACTATCTCAGCGATGTTGAGTCTTTAGACTTGCTTCACTATCTTCCAGGATAGGACCCTGGAAAGACACTATGAAGTTAGGCGCAGACGAAATCCTAGATAGTTGTGGTAGTCATCCAGTTGGCCAGAGTAATTCTGGTATAAGTAGTCTAGTTCTAAATAAGTTTAGAAGGCGCCTGCCTCCAGATTCTGCTGGTGGTATAAGCAGCAGATTCTGGGCTATTTCTGAAGACAAGACTTTCACAACGAGCCGTAGTGTTGGACCACTGTCGTTACATTTGCAACATGTACTTTTCGATCCTAGCAGGAAGGTTCAGGTCTATACTGTCGGCTTGGAAGCGGTGATAGATGGAGGTGAGACAATTTTCTCTAAAACCGTTGTTTTGTTGATGGATAAGAAACAATAAGACAACACAAACATCCACACCCTAACTAAAATTTGAATCCCGGACTATGGGTATACGAAGCGAGAACGCTACCACTGCGCTCCCTCAGTCGGTAGAAATTATATGGTCGCAGTCAAATCAGGATTTCATCCTCTACTCTCTACTATTGACTCTACTCTACTAGCTTTGGTGACTGAACTGTTAATATTTTTTTTGTTTTTTGGAATTGTAATGAATTCGTGAATCTACCACTACATTTGATACTCTGGATAGTTATCAAAATATGATATTGTTGATCCAAAAGAAAATTTCAGCCGTTAGTTCAGATAAAAAACAAAAAATCCTGATCCTGGGTCAGTATTGAATTTATCTTCTATTATGAGTCTTTTCAAATTTTCAATTAAGAATCCGTGAAAGATCACCGTAGTAATACACTATGATGTAAACAAACTTGTGTGTTGACATGACGAGAAGAGCCAACGAACGACACTGCAGTGTACACCGCTGTCGTTGGATGTGTCGCGACTGCTGTAAACAGTCCGGCACTGCCACAAGTTGCAACAGTTTAGCGGCGGTTTTGGAAGCTGTTTGCAATTAACACGCTGGGAAAAACTCTCCAACTCATTTCGCACTAGATACCGACTAGCTTTGTTTGTTTTTACTAAGCAAAGCAAACATGGCTATCTCCACATGTAAATAATATAGACTACCTTAATGAAGCTCCTATCTAAATGAGAGGAGTTAAATAAGTGAAAGAAGTTTGCATACAAATTGTAATTTTACTTTACGCGAAGTATTTGTATATGGACTAGAATATACGAATATACATTTGAGATGGACGACAGCTTTATGTGAATGATGCTTCGCTGAAGTATATAGTATATTTGATTTGAGGACACACCAGACAGATTAGTATGGTAGCGATACACGATACACGGTTCAAAAGTGCGTACACCCAAGGAAAATGTTCCATAAATTTCTAGATGGACAAGAACACAAATTCGGGAAGGACGGCAGATTTATTTGAATGATCCGTCCTTTTGAACGTAAGCGATTCTATAAATTGCGCTTTCTTAGATTCAAAGAGGACACACCAGGTAAACTGATTATGAAACTAAAGCGCGTTCATACCACAAAAACATTCAATGAATTTGTGGATTAACAAGAGAAAAAATCTGGTGTGGCCAACACAATAGCTATCGCCATGTACCGCCCGAGTCACAAAAAAAAATTAACCTATTTCTTATATTTGGATTAACGAATTTTACAGGAATTTTGGCAGTTTACTTCTTAAAATATAGTCTAATCTAATCCAAGTAACTACCTTTTTTGATAATAAAATGAAGATTAAATTTTAAATACCTGAATAAAATAGAATTCACTAATCCAAAAATGAGAATTAGCTTAAACTTTTTTGCGAATCGTTAATTTTTATTAATCTAAATACATACCTACATATTTACATATGCTGGAAACTGTATTGATTTCTTTTCCTATTGTTCTATTTACTTTTTTCTTTTTAAAACGTTACTATTATTAATTTGAAATGATTTGTTCTTTGACAGTGACATTTATCTGTCAGTTACATACATTTGAATAACTGCGCAACCAAGGAGTTTTGTTTGTTTAAAGCGAGGTATCCGGGATTTAAATTATAGATAATTTTATAAATAAATAAAATGTATAGATAAAGTATTAATGCAAATTTGTAGACAATTTAATAATCTTTAATTTTTATAATAATATTAATCTCGAAAAAATAACATTTGCAGGTATTTTTCGAAGAAAAACTATTTTGAGCTTCTAGTAAGTACCATTTTAGGTTATCTGATTTTCAGCAAAATCTAATGGGCTCTTTCCATTACAGAAAAAGTTCGAAATACAAGGTTTCAAATTTTTCTGAATGATACTATTTGAGTTAGAGTGGAGGATCCACTCATATACATAGACATCATCGTGAAAATGTTAAAATTGGATTCTAGGGACCTTAAAACGTGGTCATTTACCAAAATCTCGATATGCGATTTTTAGCACGATCCCTATACCTACCTTACCAAGGGTATCGTGAGATAAAAATACAGTTTTAAGATGGTGGACATGTTAATCTATTTGGGAGATATAATAACACTTATGTCCGGTTGCAAAAATGTTCATCAACACTTTGTTTAATTAACGAACCATCAAAATGAACAAATTCGAATCAGTTTCCTCGTTCTTATGGCATTTAAATCATTGCTGTCAAAACATCGTGTTGCATTTGTTCGTTTTGATGAACCGGGCATTAAATTTGAAACGAAAAATGATATGAACGATTGTACAAAACTAAAAAAAGGAAATTAAATTAAATAACTCGACAAAACAATAGTAGCTAGTATACTGCATAATATTGTACCGAGAGTAGGACACACACAAACGCAGAGAACACATTATAGATAAGAAAATACAAATTATTGGGAAGAATAATCTACGGAGGCATTCAAGTAAGGAAAGCGATCAGTAAAGAAAGAGAACAAACAAGGAGGTGAAAGATATTTTCAGTGAACAAAATATTAGAACACAAATCATTTTGTTATATATCGCCCGACTTGCATAATATCTAACAGTGACATGTAGTTAACGACAAAACTTTTTGTTTATTCTCACAGAACACTCGTCGTTGGACTACCGTCCTGCAAATTTTCCGGTGAAGTGATCAATCACGTCCCTTAACTGATTTTGACAAATTAGCGGAAACACATCTCACAAAAATATTATGTCGTACATAGTAAACTATTTAAGGCTTAAAACAATAATAATACAAAGTTTTGGCAGCGTACACTGACAAGATTCGTAGAATTCGTCGTAAGAAAAACAATAAGATTTCGTTTTCTCCATATGTTAAACTTCGGCATGTTGATGCAAGTAAAAGAAGTAATTCCTCTTCAGTCATCAGGAATTTACCATATTCCATGTGTCTATGGGAAAGTTTACGTTGGCCAGACTAGTAGAACTATTTCTATAAGATTGAATGAACACCAGCGATCGATCAGATTGAACCAGCCTGAAAAATCGTCAGTTGGCCGGGACAGTCCCGGATTTCATAGATTGTCCCGGTGTCCCGTCAGGGTTTTGTAACGTCCCGGTTTCTACTAAATTATTATTTTTTTATTTATATCTACACGATGTGAATATGCACTATTAAATATTTGGAAATTATATAAGAAAAATTAAAAATAATAAAATGATGTGAAGAAAGTATTTGAACATTGTCAAAACATGGAACTCCTCTAAAACAATTCAATTTACTTATTCAGTTAGCTTTTTGGCAAAGTCAATATACAGTATTCTTCGGAAAAAAGTAGAATGAACGTTACCACCATCGTTAAATTATTAATAATTAAGACAAATTTGATTGAAACTTGTACAAAATTTATAATTCAATAAATGCAGACAAAGTTGTACATATGAACTATGAACTTTCCGTATTATCGTATTTGGTAAATGTATGTTTACATTCAGATACATGTATGAGAATTTGTGTGAGATACATGTCAAATAAACAAATCGTGAAACATCACCTCATTCAAGAGCTCATGCATTTTGTTTAAACTGTACAATTGCCTGATATATTTTGAGATAGCGAGATATAGCATGAACTTTTAGGCTCATACAAATTTTGTTTCATCATATACCTATCTCAAACAAATTCTTACATATTATCTAAATGTAAATGTAAAAATATGGTCACCCTAGATGTACAGCATGTCCTGGAGGAATTCCATCAAAACAAAATCGAAGAAACAAAAATTATTGCAAGACCTACACGCCTCAACAACAGATTTGTTAGAGAAGCCATAGAATAATAATTTCAATCATTGTAACGGTTTAGAACTTAGTCGAGCATGGCTTCCTATATTAAATATTTTGTAATATGTTACTTTGGTTACTTCTTGGTACTGTTTTGTTATTATTTATTTGTTTTTGCCTCCCGCTACCCTTGGCAAGGGAGGTATAGGGATCGTGCTAAAAATCTCATATCGAGATTTTGGTAAATGACCACGTTTTAAGGTCCCTAGAATCCAATTTTAACATTTTCACGATGATGTCAGTGTGTATGTGTGTGTGTAGATCCTCCTCTCTAACTCAAATACTATTATTCAAAAAAAATTTAAACCTTGTATTTCGAACTTTTTCTGTAATGGAAAGAGCCCATTAGATTTTGGTGAAAATCGGATAACCGGAAATGGCACTTTACTAGAAACTCAAAATAGTTTTTCTTCGAAAAATACCTTTAAATGTTATTTTTTCGAGATTAATGTTATTATAAAAATTGAAGATTATTAAATGTTCTATACATTTGCATTAATATTTTTTCTATATATTTTATTGATAAATTTATAAAATTATCTATAATTTAAATCCCAGAGCCTATACGCTTCGAACAAACAAAACGCAGTTATTCAAATGTATGTAACTGACAGATAAATGTCACTATCAAAGAACTAATCTATATATATGTAAGTATATGTATTTAGATTAATAAAAATTAACGATTCACAAAAATGTTTAAGCTAATCCTTATTTTTGAATTAATGAATTCTATTCTATCTCGGTATTTAAAATTTAATCTTCATTTTATTATATCTTTGGTGGCTCAATGTTTAGAGCAACGCCTCATAAGTCATGAGTGCGCTCGGGGCTCTGGGTTCGAATCCCACACTAAGGCATGGATGTGTGTGAATGCAAACCTACTGTGTAATTGGGATTTAATACTGTTGAGGGATTTAAAAAAAGGTAGTTACTTGGATTAGATTAGACCATATTTTAAGAAATAAACTGTCAAAGTTAGAGTAAAATTCGCTAATCTAAAATAAGGATTACTTAAGGGCCTATTCAGAACTCAATATTTGTGTAGTCGTTATGGTCTTTATGGTTGTTATGTACTATAAAGATTGTTAAAATCAAATTTGGTATTCTCAATACTGAAGGTGGTTACTGTCAACAATTGTTTAGCGCTTTGACAGTCTTTATCATAACGTTGTTATTTGACATGTGACATGTTATTATATCAATCAAATATTATTAATATTGACCTTTCTGCCAAATATTGCAGTTTATACGCATAGATTCTGCTTGGACTTGAATAATGATCATAAGAACGATAAAGACTGTGGTGGAAAAAAGTTACTTTTGACATTCTGCGATATTCTTGAAAACTCTGTAATGTGTGATTTTTCTGTTACATATTCAATCAAAATAAAAAAATTAAATCTTCCCATAAATTTTCAATCACGTTGAGGTCATTTGTAGGAATTAACAAAGCCGTTCTAAATAATGTAGAAGTTTCCAAATACATGTCTTATTGTTCTTTAGTTGTTATTAAAAAAAAATTAAGGCGTTGACCGAGAAGATTAAGGTTAGATTAGGTTTATATATGTGTAATGAAGTTAGCTATTGTCAAATAATCTGGTTCATTCAAGTATTATTTTGTAAAGATTGTTAATAATACCGACGTAGGTTCTGAATTAACAAATAAATAAAGATTGTTACAAATGTATTTATGACAACAATCTTTATATGCATAGCAACCTTTATGACTGTATTTCTCTGAATAGGCCACTTAATCTTTTTTGTTACTCGGGCTGTAAATGGCGGGAGGTATTGTGTTGGCCACACCAGATTTTTTCCCTGAAGAAGACAGCATTACATGGTAAACTAAAAGGTTGTATTTTTATTGTTGTATTATGAATTGTCAAAGATTTTTTATTAATTTAAATCTTAAAGTTATGTATCATCCATCTTCATATAAAGCAAGAGAGACGTGAATTTGGTGATGTCACTATTTGTGTATTCTAAACTGGCACCCTCTTGTTGCTGTCTCCCTGTGAATTTTCCCGTGAAGTGGCGTGCGGGCCGCGTGAAATTCTTGGTGGAAATCAACTGATCAGGCTTTCTCCGTCGCAGCGCAGCATGATTTATGTTCTGGGTGCTGCGTAGTCTGACCGCGCTAATGCCCTGCAATACATCATACACTTTCCGCTAAGGCTCCAGCGCCCGTGTCATGCAGCGACGGACACTCATTACTCCCACGCACAGCTTGAGGCTTTTACCATGTACAGCTGTCTAAATCACTTACACACCACACCTAGCTCTTTTATTTCGCTACATGCATTCCCACTCCAAATTCAAAACTCAAAAGTCAAAATTGAAAAGTGTCGGAATGGAAGTTTTAACAGGGCTTCAAAGCTGGTATGGAAGGAGTGCTTTCAAATGGACATTTACAGTTTAATTTTTAAAGATGTCTGATCAAGGACGTCTTCGAATTGTATGTATTAAGATTTAGCCCATTCTATCAATATATATATATATATATATATATATATATATATATATATATATATATATATATATATATATATATATATATATATATATACCGGGTGGCGCTCGAAATCCGTTACATAGGCATTTAACATAGGAAAATAGTTTTTACTTGCGCGTTGCTCCCTAAATTATTTTAGAAAAAAATTCTTCAAATAAAAGTTATAGAACATACAATTTTGCATTTGAATCAATTAGCAAAATTAATTTTGCATGCTTTGTAACTGCAGAAATTAACTATGAAAATGTCGAAAATCTACGCAGAAGTAGTGATACCCATGGAATTAACAAAAAGCTTAACAAACAAACGTATGTTTATTTGTCATAAAATTAAATTTATATTTTATTATTTAATAAAATTATCACAACGTAAAATTCTTAAGGAGAATAATAATTTATTTCTTCTATACTGTTCAAAATTCATTTTTCTTGACAAAAAATCACAATATTTGACATTTAAATCATCACATTTGTTTGTCTTTTTTGTTTTAATTCCATGGGTAGCACTATTAAAATATAATTTTCAAAATTTTCATATTCTATTTCTGGAGTTTCTAAACATACGAAATGAATTTTGTTTACTGATTTACATGCGGAATTTTATATTCTACAACTTTTATTTGAAGATTTATTTTCTAAAATGAATTGGGGAGCAACGCGCCAGAGAAAACGGTTTTCCCATGTTCAATGCCTATGTAACGGATTTCGAGCGCCACCCGGTATATATATATATATATATATATATATATATATATATATATATATATATATATATATATATATATATATATTGTAACGTTTGAGCCCCGCTGCTACGCTGAACAAGCGTCTAAATCCGGTTGCCTGAACCTTTTGTGTTCATTGTTGTTATGCGCTAGCACATTCTAGAGCTCTCTGGAAGTTAACGGCAGCTGTATAAAAGGGACGCAGCTATGCTCGGGGGTTAGTTAGTTAGTTACTTAGTTAGAGATTTAGTTACTTAGTTATTTACATACAGAGTCAAAGAAACAATTCACATGGAGTGTTAGAGAGTAAAGTGTTAGTGAGAAGCACATCAGTATCGTAGTGAGCGTATGCAGTTTGTATCGAGTAGGTACTCGGGAAGTTACTGGTATATTGAGATAGCTGTGGATGTGAATACTCGGTAGTGTTGACGAGTATTGGGAAGCTATAGTGTACAAGGACAGTAACGGCGAGTCGAAAAGTTATTGGTATACCGGGATAGCTGTGAAAGAGAATACTTGGTAGTGTTGAAGAGTTTTGGGAAGCTAGGTATACGGGGACAGTAACGGCAAGTGGAAGTGAATACTCGGCAGTGGTGTTGAAGAATTGTGGCATACGGGCAGTCGGTGATACTGAGTCTGTGCAACAGAGAGAGTTACATAAATAGACAGATAGTGAAGTGAAAGGTGTGACTTCTGTCCGAGCAGTTGAATATACAGACGCCGTTGAGTCAGTTGAATATATAGACGCTGTGGAGGTCGGTAGGCGGGCAGTTGAACGTGATATAAAAAAGTGATATAAATAGTAGAAATAAATAATCAGTATTATAGTGGAAATAAATAGTTAGTGTTAGTAATTGATTAATATTAGTGATAGTAATTTTCATTATAGTTTAATAAACACTTATTTTAATTAATAATAATTGTCTAATATTTACACTTCACCCAAATAAAAAAAACGTTACAATATGTATATTTCCATTTTCGAGACATCATAGGTATACAAAATGTACCAGAAATTACATTAAATTTAACCAGTAATAGAACTCGTCGTAATTGTAAGGTAAATAAGTTGTGTGCCTACGTGTCTGGTCGCGAATCTGGGGAACCGGGTTCGATCCCGACCAACGCCAAATATTTCAAATTTTAAATGGCACAAAATTTACCCCTTGTGTTGCACTCTAAACGCCAGCAATGAATGCCCGTGAGGTGACGCCTGGAAACGCCCGCACGGTACAATTATGTCATCATCATTACCGTTATCTGCATACAAAGCAGATTGGCACACCCAGCAATGGGTAATATGCCGTGATGATATATTTATTTATTTATTTTAATAAGTTGCTCAAATACATTAGAACTGATTAAGATCATTAATTGACTCAATAATAAATATCTAAACTGAGAGCTATGATTAGTCGTAGTAACACATGGGATACAAAATCTAGCTGCTTATAAATTCTTTAGCTACTGTTTCAATTTTAGTATTACGTAAGGATAAGGGCACGACTCCAGGTCAACGAGTAAAGCGATCGATGCACGTTAATAAGTAAGAGTTTGCGTATGAATTTGGGAAGGAACCAAATGAGGAATTGTTAATTATATTGAAGGTATATCGCACAACTACTAAAACAGTTAGCTACTAAAACAGTTAGTTACTGCAATTATAAGTACAAATAGGATGCACACATTAAATACTTATTAAGAGAGCAAATAGACTGCTTTGCAACGCAATCAATATAAACAATAAACTTAATTGTACCTACTGTTGCTTTAGAACAATGTATTTCTCGTTAATTATTTTTTCTGTCTTTTACCTACTGTAAAATTCTCATGCAAATAAAACGATCTATTGTTGACGATCAAAACGAACGCACATTATGTAAAACACTCTATAAACGCCCACAATGTGAAAGAGTAGCAACTATTTAAAACCGTGTACACACAATGTATCAGAAAATATTTTCCAATAAAGCAGACATTACAACTAGCACCATTTCGATATTGACAGCGAACATTGATGCTAATATACGTGTAATAAAAAATAACAGCTCTAAAATATAAGATATGATCATATAAAACTCGTTTTGTAATATTAATGTCATTACCTATAAACAGACGTTCGTAAAAACACATTTACGGGGTATGTTTGCAAGCTGGACAAAGAGTTTATATTTATGTTTCATTTTTCATGTTTTAAAGCGAACCTGTACAAAATATGAACAGTGTAATAGTACTCTACTATAAAATATTATATGAACATAGAAGCATTTACAAGCGTGCTCGGTTAGTGACTGAAAATTCTTTAATTCGAAGTCTGCATTGAATAAAAATCATTACACAGATTCAGTACACCCAAATGATTGTACAAGATATAATAGTATTGATTTTTTCATGAGTAAAAAAGTTTTTGGACATCCTGTATCAAGCTTATCTTTTATAGATATACGGCCACCATGAAATTCATTGTATCAAGGTATTTAGGTAGCTAATGAATACACAGAGTGGCTATAAAGTTTTAGGACTTTCGTTATAAAAAAGACAAAAGCCGTTATCAGCAAAATCACAATTTATTCTGGAAGACTAAAGCTGGGATACTGTTTAACACTTTTGTCAGGATGGTTTAAGTGTGTTTTACATCGTCGAAAAGGTTCCTTTTTACCTTCAGCTACCCCTGGTAAGGGAGGTGTAGGGATCGTGCTAAAATTCACAAATCGAGATTTTGGTAAATGATCACGTTTTAAGGTTGCTAGAATCCAATTTTAACATTTGACGATGATGATGATGATGTGTGTGTGTGTGTGTGTGTGTGTGTGTGTGTGTGTGTGTGTGTGTGTGTGTGTGTGTGTGCGTGCGTGCGTGTGTGTGTATGTGCGTGCGAGCGTCCGTGCGTGCGTGTGTGTGTGTGTGAGTTTGTATGTGTGCATATGTATGTGTGGAACCTCCACTCTAACTCAAATACTGCCATTCAGAAAATTTTAAAACCTTGTATTTCGACCTTTTCCTATAATGGATAGAGCTCATTACATTTTTGTGTAAATGGAATAACCGCATATGGCACATTACATGAAACTCAAAATAGTTTTTCTTCGAAAAATACCTTTAAATGTTATATTTTTGTGATAAATGTTATTATAAAAATTAAAGATTAATAAATTTTCTACAGATTTGCATTAATACTTTTTCTACATATTTTATGGATAAATTTATAAAATTATTTATAATTTAAATCCCGGAGTCTACGCTTTAAACAAATAAAACTCCTTGGTTATGCAGTTATTCAAATGTATGTAACTGACATAAATGTCACTGTTAAAGAACTAATTTCAAATTATTAATAGTAACGTTTTAAAAAGAAAAAAGTAAATAGAATAATAGGAAAGGAAATCAATAGTTTCCAGCAGCAGCGAGTAAATATGTAGGTATGTATTTAGATAAATAAAAATTACGTAAAAAATTTTAAGCTAATTCTCATTTTTGGAGTAATGAATTCTATTCTATCCCGGTATTTTAAATTTAATCTTTATATTATTATCAAAAAAGGTAGTTTCTTTGTCGATGTTCAACTACTCTACAACCATCTTAATAATGTCGCTCGAAAACTAACAGTCGTCGAACTGCTTTCATGTTTTTCGGCGTTTCTGCTTTATGCGGGGCGGTTACTTTTTGGGTCAGCTCGCCCATTTTGAAATCGCTTTCGCCAACCAAAAACGAGTCAATGAGACTTCCCCAAACGCTTTTTACACCAAAGCAAACGATTAGGTTGGTTCTTTGCATAAACAAACATAAAATTTGATTGCGCACTCCTGTTTGATGAATGCATCCATGATGACGCAGATCTAAGAGGTCAACAAAGTAACTACGCCCATACGAGAATTGTGCTAAACTAAAGTTAAAAATAGTTTGGGCGCCGATTCATAAATGGCACAGTCCTAACTATACTGTGTATCATGGAGATAGGAATAAATATGAGGAATGGAGAGAGCATATACTTGAACTATGGGCAAAGGGAGTGAAGCACGGTGGGGACGAACGCAGGTACTGTAGATTCTCCTTAGGCGCTTTTGATTGAACTGTGGTTAACCCATGTTTGAAAATGTAGAAAATAACTCATACGTCTCGTAAATAGTTATTTACAGAGTTGTTCACGCCTAATAACAGAATCTTCAAAACGCCACTATATTTTTTAAGCAGTTTTTTTTTGTTGAACTAATCATACTCGTATTAGGCTTGATTCACATTAGCGGTACAATGACGGTACGATGCCGGTACAATAACGGTACAATGACTGTATGTCAATTACATGAGGCATTTACATTAGACGATAGCACGATGGTACGAACATAATAAAAAACCATGACAATATAATTTTGTCTTTTATGTATTATGATGGTTTGTGGTGCATATGTCATGTTTCTATCAAAAGTAGAAAATATCGTACAATGTTTAAAAATGTGTCAAATACAGATTTGGCTAATTCTCTTTACTCTTGACGAAGAAGAAGAAAATGAAGAAAATCCAGAAAAAATTACAAAACGGTACTATTTTTATGAACTGTAGTGTATATTTTACGTTTTTGTCATAGGCAGAGAACTTTTGTTCAATAATGTGTACAATAATTTCTCATTTCTAGCTCATTGTAATTACATTTTGGTTTTACTAAAAGACAAACATCAAAAAGTCAAAAACATGTCAGATGTCAATCACGTAGGTACTAGCATAGCTGATTTGACGTGCACGTACTCTTCAAATGCAACCTTCCACTCCCCCTTGCATGTAAATACTATGTTGTCACTATGATACAATATTTTTTCATAAGAAACAAAACTATACTGTACCGTGGTCGTACCGCTAATGTAAATCAGTGAATGTCAATGTGTCGTCATTGTACCGTCATAGTAGGGTAAAGGCGGGTAAGAGTACGCTCATTTTCTTTTTTGGTCTGTAAAAAATTTATTTTGAAAAAAATACTTATCATTTATGAAAATATATATTGTTTGTACATTTGGCAACAAAATTAAAATTATTCTAAGTGGATTCATTTATTCATATTTTTAATATTAATGAAAATATACAAAATGGGAAATGCGTACTCTTAGACGTACATGAATCTAAGAGTACGCAACTATTAAGCCAAAGAGTACGCATATTCTGGTACACATTTGTCGCATTTAAATATTTTTTGGCAAGAATATGTGGTGCAAATTTCATGCCACCAAAGTTTGCATAATTTGCACTGTATCCAGTCCATTTCTAGGGGATCGTACTGTAAATTGTCAAGCATTTTAACGTTCTGCAAGCTTCTTTTCCATATCTTGGTTGAAAACAGGCTTATACATGCCTAGAGAATCTGGAATTGTGTCTCCTTTAAGAGGCATATTTACCCCTGTGCTGAAATATGAAGCGAAAATTCAAATAAATTGTTCCTGTACTAGAACTATCAACATTTTAAAAAATTCAACACAACCCAAATCTACTTGAGATATTAACCTGCATTTAAAAAAAATAATTATTGAAATCTATTGATATTTGACTTTGATTTTATAGGCAAAACAGCATTTCTCGAATTTCTCATAAAATCAAAGTCAAAGAATAATAAATTTCAATAATTATTTTTTTAAAATACAGGTTAATATTGCAAGTAAGTTTGTGTTGTGTTAAATTTTTTAAAATGTTAATAGTTCTAGTAGAGGAACAATTTATGTGAGTTTTCGCTTCATATTTCAGCACAGGGGTAAATATGCCTCTTAAACCGCTAGTAGCTTCATGTAAATCTAGTGATGATGCAATATGTCTTCTAGATTCACCTTTACAAATTCGATTTTTTTTCCTGCATTAATCCAGGAGTAAATTTTAATTGTCGATTGCTTTCTCGTTTATAATTGCCCATCTATAGTGCAAAAAGTTAAAATGCAGGATAACAAAATAATAATTTATTTAAACTAAGGGTACGTATAACAGTACGCATGCGTACTCTTAGTTTTAATTTTCTGCGTACTCTTGGATTTTACATATATTTTATTAAATATTAATTTCACTATAACATGTTAGATATCTCTGCAATCGCTTCTGCATAGGTACTCTTAAACTACAATGATAAAACTAACCTCTTAATAAGTAAAATAACGAATATTTCAAGCTGAATTTAATAGACATTACTGTATAAGTAATCCAAAATAACAATATAGAACACAAATTTTTTGTTTCTTGTCTACTTTATTATTGTCTTACCTTAGAAAGCCGATTTTTTGTACTCGAGATGGATACATAAATACGTCATGTTTTGACTGTTACACCAACTGAATGATATTTTCTATTCCAAGATAATGATACTGCGTACTCTTAGAATGAGCGTACTCTTACCCGCCCTTACCCTATACCGAGAACGTAGATGTAAATGGGTCCATCAAAATACAGTGCAGCTAGAAGTATCGTACCGTTACTGTACTGTCATTGTACCGCTAATGTAAATCAAGCCTAAATGTTACAATTAATCAAAAATCATGGCATACTATTTAGGCACAACATAAAAAAAACACTTCTCCTAATTTTAGTGTTTCACGTATAGGTTAAATTTGAACCCGAGCTATTCGAGCCACAACCGAATGATATTATAAAGTAATTCGTGTTCTGAAGTTGACGGACAAAATAATCTAGAAAATCGTTTACAAGAATGCACCCCTTGTTCGATAAAATTATTCTCACTTATTCTGTTATACCAGACGCGTGCATCCATTAATTTTTAATGCAGCTACGTGTAAACGAATCCATTATCTGATGCCATCACAAGGAACACATGTATTCTTCTCTTTTGAAGAGCGGGGCGCTGAAATTTCAACCTCCACACCTGATCCTACGTAGGGTAAACTTACCACTGACAGCTTTGATACGGGTAATGAGGTCTCCTACATAGCACGAAGATACTACATTTTTGTTCACAACTTCGCTCATAAAAGGCTGTAATTTTGTATTAATTACAACACAAACAAATTAAGAAACAATGGTTGTCATAATCTGGAGGGTACAGAGCACAAGTGGATCAAGTATTTTTTTTAAATTTAATTTTATACATTGTTTTTCAAATTGTATATCAGGATTTTAAACTGCTCTGATCCAAAAAGGCTATGAATTTTTAAATATTGTGGGTATACTTCTAAAAGTAACCAAGTCAATAATTATGGAAAATGAGTTAATGTGCTCAAGTCAATATCTGTGCTAAAATAACGTTTTCGTACCTCCGTTCAATTTGACTAGTATTACAGAACTCAAAATCGTCCAGAAATTCGCTGTTGGAGTTGGTATTACTGTTCGGGTGATATGTTAGTTTAAGATTATTTTTAACACAAGAATTAGCAAAATGTTTACAATTTTTAGGGCTAAATCTTTAATTATTGTAACTTAAATAACTAAATTTTGTCATAAAAATAATATGCTGTCATATATATATATATATATATATATATATATATATATATATATATATATATATATATATATATATATATAACTAATGTTTATATAATATATTTTCAATAAATATAAAATAATTACGCATTTTAAGCTCAAATATAAGTAATTATATTTAAACTTACAATGCAAAACCGTTAAAAATATATGTTCATTTTTTAGGTTATGTAAAATAGAATAAATTGTTGACAAATATACGAAGAATTTATGGAGATGTCGGTACAAAAAAATTTGTGTATCACACGGCCAGAAACTGTTTTGCGAGATCTCGTATTTGCAGGCCTCGCTTTCAGCTCGGCATGTCAAAATAAACTCGTTCTCGCAAATATTCAGTTTCTGGACTAGTGATACAAATAACTATTTAACATGCTGCCCAAAATGACCAAATCCAAGTCCAATGGACTGTGTATTCTACAAGTAAAAATGACGAAGTCAAACATTGTACTTTGTGAGATATTGCAATTAAATTTTTGCAGTACCTAATTAGAAGAATCAGAATTTTAATGTTTCCTTTATTTTCAAATATTTTTCTTAGTAAATTTTATCTACGTTTTATTACAATTTTTTATAGTGTAAAGGAATTTGAAAGGAGAAGTAAGCTTTGATTTGGTCACTAGTGAATGTTGAATATAATTCAACTTGATCATTTTTTACCATCAAAATTACCAATGAACAAAGCTTATGTTACCATCACATAATATAATTTTTCTACAGTCTATATACAAAGTAGCCATTTGCGCTCTCTTTTGTCAACACAAACTGTCACTTTGCTGCTCTAGAGCGACAAAGTAGACAAAACGCTCGCTCCTCAAATTTCTAACTATACAATGTTGAGAAATGTTACTTGGCTACATTCTTAATGGAAACGTTTAGTCAGGAATTAATGACACTGTAGTTACACATTACCCACTTACATAACCAAACAAAATGCCGCACTGCTGTGAAAATAAAATAGGGCATTCATTTACAAAAACGAAAATATAAAATGCTTAGATTAGATTGAAGCAATAGCTCAAGAAGAATGGAAAATACCGATAAGTAAAAATAAATAAAAAATAAATTTTTGTTATGGTGGAGGACCCCATTGTGGCGACTGTAGAAAAAATCTTGTGTGTGTTTCGAGCGCAAATAGACATTGTCGATTTCGAGAGAATGCCTCGCTCCTGCGTCGCACGGCAACAACCTCTCAATCGACAATGTCCCATTTTGAGCTCTTAATACACAAATAGCTATTAATAGCTCGTTTGATAAATACAGATTACTGAGTTTTGAGGTCACGTGGCAGCGTGCTTCAGTGCCTGGTCGCGAATCTAAGGAACCGGGTTCGATTCTGACTGACGACAATTATTTGGAATTTTAAATGACATAAATTAACCCCTGTGGTGTAGCTCCACGCCAGCAATGAGTGCCCGTCAGGTGACGCCTAGTAAGCGCCCGCACGGTACAAATATGTCATCATCATTACCGAAATCTGCGTACAAAGTAAATTGGAACACCCAGCAATGGGTAATATGCCGCGGTGATATATTTATTTATTTTTATTTATTTCTTAAAAAGAAAAATTGTTTCTTAATAAATCACCTCAAAATGTTAAGCAACAACAAAACCAAGAAATAAAAAAAACAATACAAATAAAAATTGAAAGTAGAAAAAGTATCAATACTATAAAAAAAATACTTAAATTCACAAATATTTCATTTACATAAGGAATGTAGAAATATTAATTTCAAAGCTGCTGAATAAAACCATTGATTATTTAATGATTTACAATCCAAACAGGTATTTTTATTTAATTAAAGAAAAATAAAAATGTAAGTAATAACAATAACCAATATACATTAAATCCGGTAATGGAAAAGTACTCTGTTTCATTACATTTAACTGCAAGTCAGTACCTACTTTTTTATTTGTAGTGTATTTCAAAAATATTCGTAGTAATGTTTGTGTTTACCTACAAATATTTTCTTTACGATCTCATGAAACAATTCCTTTACTGTTTATTTGTTTAAGTTGTTAAATAAAAATTATTCTGCTTTCTATTAGTTTTGTACAATAAGTTTTAAAAGCGCAATCCAGCTGACTCCAAATGTTCAACTTTTTCAACGGCATTTAAATGGCAACTTTCAATGTAATTGTAACATTGAAGACGGTTTTAAAACGATACCTGGAATTGCGTGTTGATAAATAAAATACTAGTTATATTAAAATAATGTAAGATGGACTTGAACTCCGACTCTCAAATGTCTATGAAGTTCACACGTCTTTCTAAATAAACGATGTATTTATTCAGAATTGAAGTGTTAAACAAAATTTACTGCTTTTTAACTTTTGTGTTTGTTTTAAAAAATGAAGGATTACATAAATCACCGAAACACTACCCTCAATCCACGCAAATTACTTAATCTTCTCTCTAGAGAACAGGCCTAATTTCAATTTTTAAACCGTGCTTTCCCCAGCGACTTGAAAGGCACAGAACAATTTTGCTGATGCATGGATTCCCAAAAATATTTCTCTACTAATTCCAGCGTGTTTGATATCACAAACAAGTAGGCATATTGTCGAATCGCTGGCTAAAGTGACAGAAGCTCCCATCGAATATAGAAGAAGGAAATGAGAAGAAGAAGAAGGATAAAAATGAGAACGACAGGAAAAGGGGGTATTGGAATTTGTTTCGCTTCTTTACCCCAAATTGATTGTCATTCTTTGTCGATATTGTATTTCCATAACCCATGTTTATAAGAAAAATTGCGTCATTGAGGTACGAAATGAAATAATATACAATATTTAAATTTCAAAGAAAATCAATATAAAAGGAACTTCTTTAATATTTCACAAAAGCCTGCGAAATTTACAGAAGCAAGGTTGAAAATATTGAGCAACTGCGATATTTTGAAAAACTTTTGACATTTATAATTTTGAAATGAATGAACGACGGTTCACACATATTAAAATTTATATTTTCGGGTTTCTCCAACGTGCTAAATTGCTTGATTGAAAATATTAATTGAAATGTGGAAAAATATAATATCGCTATACAGCGATATAAAGTATAGAAGTAGAAATACAAAATTAATTACTTTTCACAAAAAAGAGAATTTTTTTCTCATTTAAATAAAAACAAATCAATTTCAAATTCATTATAAAATGAAACATTTCATTTCAAAAAGATGTAAATTGTATACTTGAAATATTTGGATTTAAAAAATATTCATATGTAATACTATGCCTGTGTTCAAGTATTATCGAATATGTTACATTGCCACAAAACGTATTACTTTGAAATATCACGACTCTGTAGGAGGAGTGGTATTATAAAATAATATGTTGAGTGTATCACACACTATATTCTGATAATACTGAACACACAAGCGATATTCCTTATGATTGCATAATGAATAAATTTGATGACAAAAATAAAATATTTTTTTTGTCGTTTGTTGAAAAAACAACTTGTTTAATACTGGTTACTGTGACTACAACGAATATATAAAAGCAATTATACCAGGTCGTCAAGGGTACAAGGTAATGGGTGCTCTGGGTACGTTTGCTCGGAACGTAAACGTATCTAGAGAAGCTCGTTTAAGTGTGTATAATGGAGTGCTAGTGCCTGCTTTGATGTATGGAAGCGAATGTTGGGCATGGACGGGAAAGCATAAAAAGAGAGTGACTGCCGTGGAAATGGTTAGGAAGAATGTTGCTAAGAGAGTAGGAATGAGCCAGTTGAGATGGTTTGGTCATGTGGAGAGAATGAAGAATGAGCGGCTTGTAAAGCGTATATATCTTGGTGAAATTGAGGGTGTTCGATTGCGTGGCCGTCCAGTGTGTAAGTGGATGGATGTGATTGATAAGGTACAAAAAGAGATAAAGTTTCCGAGTGGGAAGAGAAGAAGAGCGATTATAAATGTGGCCGAGGCGAAAGAAGTGTGGTTAGACAGGACTGTGTGGCGAAGAATGATTGTTTCGTAACTATTATTATTGTGGCCCGGTTGCGGTGTTTCGCTACCGAAAATCGGTCACTTTAATATGTTAAGAGTGAGGAATATATGTTGTACCTATAATGTCAGGTTAGTAAGAATGTTGTTGAAAGAGAGAGTGATTATTTTTTGGTTGATGTTGTTTTTATTCTTTCGGGTTTGTGCTAACCTACTAAGTGGGAAATGCGTGATTTTATGTATGTATGTATGTCAAGGGTATATTCGCTAGTAAGCTAGCTAAGTAAAATTCTTAAATGCCGTTGGAAGAATTAATTATGAATTTTATAAACACTTATACAATATGAAATACGTATGTACTTAAATAAGTCTTGGATATATCCTACTGACTGCGCCATTTTAAAGATAGTCATCGATACTCTGATTATATTAAAACTTGGTGAAATGGTAATATGGCTAGTAAGTATACGATTCTTAAATTCCAATGAAATAGTAGGTATATTACATCAATACATATCTGTCGTGTGACAGTTGCTAATTGTGAAGAAAAAGCATTACATTGTTTGGCCATGAAACTCTATACGGTGAAACAACGCGTGTTCATAATAATAACGTATTACAAATATGACGAAATTGTAGATATTTTCAAAGTTTCAGCAACATTTTCTGCGGTAATGTTTTTTTTTTTAGAACAACAACACTACGATGGTAAACACGCTGTCTTGCATCTGTATATTTGTAACTACAAATTATTATTCTCTCTATTATTGCCACCGTGTGTGGTAATAACGCTGTCAATGCAATATAACGTACACATTGAAAACGGAAGATTCGCATATTTATGCCTCGTCATTTACTACGCTCGTAAATACCACCTGTAACTGTGTTACACATGCGGGCAGACTGTAGCCATCCCAATGGTTCATGGGGTATAAACATAGGGTATGCATGGCCTTTCATAAACCTCCATTCTGCATTCGTATATCATCAGGGTATCTGATCAAGTCATGCAAATTACAAAGGGAGACCGAATCGCGGAATTTCTATACAACAAGAATTTGCTCAATGAAAGAGACACAGAAAGAGAATCGAATTAAATTGTTAATTGTATATCATGTTTCATTAATGTGTATTTCTGTAACATTTAAGAATTTTAAGATATTTTAGCTTAGGGGGGCTGGGGGCAGGGACGGCGCCAGTCCAAAATATTTAGGTGGGCTAGACCTGGGCCAATAATTTTTAATGTGGGCCGGTACAATATAATAAATTAGGATAGAAAACTAATGTTTATTATATAATATATATGTACATACAAAAAACTTAACAATAATTCGTATTTAAATCAAAAACAAGAAAAAAAAAACAAAGCAACATATACGAGTATATTACGTAGTAGGTACATACAGAGTGATCAAAAATATCTGAGTCTGTTGGCAATACTGAAAAATTAATGGACCTTTCCAATTTAAAGAGATAGAAGATATGCGCAATGGGGATCTGCGCATAGTAAGAACAACTGAGATCTATGACGTTTGATTCTAAAAAAATTAGACGTAAAATGTAAGATAACTTTAAAAAATCTTATCGAAATAAGTTACAAAAGCTTTTATTGAAGGTAAAATGTCTAACGATGCAAATTTTCACTGAGAATACAGGTATTTTAATGACTGCAATATTTTTGACGTTTCGTTTGACAGCCCAACTGGCAGTTGTTCGCGCCATTTTCTTACTATTTGCAGCGATAGAAAGAGATAGCCCTTAAATTGGAAAGGTCCATTGAAATTGGTTTTTTTTCTAAGTATTTACATTAGAAATAGTATTTTCAAAATTTTCTTTATCTTCTGGTGCTGATAAAGATGAAGCAATTATCTATGAACAATAATTATTGTATAATATAATTATTTATAAGTAAAATAGATTAAAGTATCCACCTTTGAATGCTCACTGCTCTGAGTTTTAATTTTCTTACTGCAAGAGGCATTAAAATAATCTGTTAATCTTTTATTCATTTTGCCAAAGTCTCTAGTAAAAGCTCTTAACGTCTTAACTACAAATACATATAAATAAATACTCGATACCTTCGATACAATACAGTACAACTGTTGAAAACTTCAGTATTTACCATATTGACAAGACACTCAACACACAGTTCGCGCATGTGGCATGCAGCATGCGCAGTGCAGTCACCAATAGAAAATCAAACGGTCGGGCGCGCCAAATGGCATCACTCGCATTTTAAGAAGAAGAATAAGAATGATGCTAATTGCCAATCATATGCAGCGAGTATGTTAATAAATAAACTATACAATATGTATTTATATGTAACTCATTATAGCATTCCTATTTTAGAAAATTAAATTTCACTTTTTCGTAGTATTGGCCTAAATATTAGGAGTTGAGCGAGTGGGCCACATGGTGGGCCAAGATATTTTAGGGTGGGCCTGGGCCCACTCAGGCCCCCCCCCTGGCGCCGTCCCTGGCTGGGGGATTCGTTACTATAGTCTATATCGCATGACCTTCGGTCTTATGCAGGCTGTCTCACAACTCGCGCCCCGGAGCGAATGAGGAAACAAGAGACTGCACTCGGTGTAATATCGAAGAAAAAAATCTAGCTTAAAAGATATTCGAGAAAAGACGTCTTAAAATTGACCAATCACTCAATCAGAGACCTACACCTTTAACGTGTGTTTGCCGTAATTTTACGTTACTAGGGTTTTATACAAATCAAATCTTTAAAATGTGTGGGCGACTGTAGTTTTCGAAAAATGTCAGTGTCAAATTAAATTTGACAAGGTGAATAAAAAAAGGCAAATTCTTACCATGTATTCAGACGCTGATTACTTAGAAATGATTATAATTTTCGGAGAATGTGAACGTAACGCCAACACGTTGCAATGTACGATATAAATGATGATCGCGGATGACACCTTCGCTAACCTAAATTTGTTGACAGTGAAAAGTCAACTCTAAAGTGTGAAAATTAAAGTAAGTCAAACAAATTTTGTAACTCACTAGTAGTATTGTTAAAACCTAGCAACCAGTTTTATTTTGTAATAATATCATCACACTTCAAGATATCCAAGCAAGCAGCCGCAAATTATTTTCTTCTATTTGTTGGCAACCTATTGTCGTCGGCAAGTGTCAGTTTCGTCCGGGGCGCGAGTTGTGAGACACCTGTATACGTGGCTAAACCCATAACAGTTATATTATAAAACCTATGCAAATTTCGCTATTTATTACTGGGTTCCATCGCCTTTATTTGTAGAACCAGCTTTAATTCTATTAGGCATTATTTCCCTAAGCCATGCATATTTTTCTGTAAGTATTGTCCCATATTTCTTGCAAAGTAGGTTTTACTGTATACACTGGGTTTCTACGAAGTTGTTTTTCATTGTGCCAAAAGTACAGGATCTCGGTAGAAGCTAAATATAGACTAGATGATTACCCTTAAAATACCGGTCGAACTATTATGAACAATCATTTAGCTCACCGTTTTAAGCCTATATTTATAGTAGCCGAAAGAATTTTGTTAAAATTTCTAACCATTTTTTGTAGATTTTATAATTAGTTGAAAATGTATACTAGCCGAATTATTATGAGTTTAGGCTCGTATGCTGCACTGAAACTGAAAGTTTTGTTTGTCTGCGTCGGCAGATGTTTGTAATTATATGCTATGGTCACTACTATATAAATAATATTTTTTGAAGCGTGTCCCCTATCGATGACTTTATAATTGACAGTCTTATTTCTGTTCATGTTGGTGGGTAAACATGTAACTCCATAATAGGTTCCGTAACTGTTAATTTTAGTTTCATAATAATTTTGGTCTAATAAATTTATAACAGATGTACCTTTATACACAAATGAAAATTGGCTTTAGATTTATGGTTTATACTTTAGATTTGACTTCATTCATACTTCAGAATTTAGGGTCTTTAAATCCAAATCATAAAGCTAAACATTGCAAGGTCCAAATTTTAGTTTTATGATTTAGTTTGACGTTATAAACTTCATCAATTAGAACGAGTCTGAAATGATCTAGATATAATGCACCCATTTTTATTTAGTATCCACTTGGTGGATTCGGCTTTTTACACAAATGCGAACATGGAGACTGTCATAACTTAATTGCTGAAATATAACCAATAATGCCAAGCGAATGAGTTTCACGGTGCACAGATGCCTTGTTGAGTACTGCTCTACCGATATTTTAATCTTAGCATAGAGATGTCTGTACATATCATAACTAATTTTCAGGTAATTTAAACTTACATTTATGAATGACTTACTTAAACCTAAACAAAAACCATAAACGTAATTTTCTTTTGTGAATGCACCTTTAGCGTTCCTTTGAGATCTTACAGACCTTAATGATAAAATTCTAAGTGCATCTGTAAGTTACAGAATTTTACAAACACAATACTGTCTAACTTTAGCGTGACAGTACTGTTGACCGTAAATACTTATAGAAATTGAAAAGTTTGTATATTTATCTGTCTGTTTTTGTAATAGAGCGGAGAGTATTACACAAGTGTTACAGTTCATACTTTTGTGAAAGATAATTAAAGAAGAAAGTAAGAATTTATGTACTTTTATTTTTATTACATATTACATCAATCAAGATCAAAATTATGAATATTGTTTCAGTTATAACAAAAGAGTGAGAATGAATTGAAAATAATTTGACAGATCTTTCGAAAACTTGTTGCCAGGCAATAGTCACGAAAGCCTGTAGGGCTTGGGTGGCTATTGCCAAATGGCAACAAATTTGAGAGAGATTATCGAGAATTATTTTCTAATTTATCGAACTCTCGATTTATATTTAATTAGATTATTTTTTGATCCACAAATTTGTTTCAAAAAACGGAATCAGACTGTCGTGCTATTGTAATGTCATCTACTGTCGTAATTAACTAGCTTCATTTATTTACATGGTTCAGTTGGTAAGTTTGTTTTGACAACTAAAACTATTTTGAGAAAGCAAAATAAATATAAATATTCAGGAATTATACTAATTATGATACTTCTAGAAGTGGTTTCTATAATTTTTTGGTTTATTTCATGATTAGAAACGGCACTACATGGGATTTTAATACGATCATTTTACTTATGTATTGATAACTATCTGACATTTGTCAATAAAAATAAAAGCTACAGAGATTATTTCCGGGAATAATCCCTAGGACTTTATTCTCAGTATAATAATAATAGGATTGGTTAAAACGCAGACACGTGACAAAGATTGAAGCATTTAATTGGTTTTAAGATATTTTAAAAATAATCATATAATAGTTATTTATGTAACAAGTGTGTAAAGCAGTACTTTTTTGGTCGAGTGCGATATTTTAAATTGTAGTACGAGACAAAAAATACTATTTTACACACGTGTTGCATACAATATTTTTCCTACAACCAAAATGGTATTGATGTTTCTCATAATACTAAGTGTACAGGCATCCAGCAGTTTCAAATACTGTTAGTACTCTTTCTCATAACACTGTACAAAATGTAACTTAAACACTTGGAAGAATCTCAGACAGACGATGATTAGTCTTTTACAAATTTTACATTTAATATTAATATTAAAAATTAGGTTAGGTTAGAATGCATGTCAAAAAAATGTTAATGTTCTTAAAAATTAGATTAGTGCTCAATCTGTTAAAAAAATATTATATTTGTTTCATTTACAGTGTATATTCATATTTCTTAATAAATATTATTACTTTCATTATTATTTACTACCTAATTATATACTTGACATGTAAATTAACCGAATTTTAATGTTGCCTAGCAACGCTTATTTACTTTTCAAGCACTAGTACGTGAAAAGTACTTTTCACGCACGGTTGTAGGAAAATGTAATTACTTAATTTTAAATGAGTCTAGTATTGTCGATAACCTTGAAAATATTTTAGTTACCTACAGCAGTACGTATACTCATTTGGATCTGTTTAAAATTCATAAATGTCAACATCATTATATTGTATCATGTTATAATAATAATTAGAATATTTTATAGAATTTAAATGCCTGCATTTAAATATTGTAACAAAATAAATTCAAATGGGTAAATACCTCGTTTTTCAACCATTTTATTATATTACCTTAGAGATTTCTTAATAGACAGTTATAGATCGAGAAATTTATATACATTTTCCTAGAATCCATTTAATTTATTGTTGGTAGAAACATATTAATAATTAAATTTCAAGACCAGCAAATATTCCAATAATAAAAAAAATATTCACTGACCTGTATAGCGGAATCCCAGCGTCATCCTGGAACCAGAACACCATATACACTTTATCGTGTCCCGGAGGAGTGACGTCACAAGGAAGTTCTACGTGTTTGCCTTCTACGGCTTGCACATCGATTGCCACAACTGCAACAAGAAAACAACAATTGTTATAGATTTATTAGCAAATTTATTGTACGTTTTTTATATTTATAGGAAGAATAACATTGTTATAGTTCGATACATGGCAGTTTCTAAGAAAGCAATATTAATTCAATATTAGTCTAGCTTACACTATTTATATCTACTTTTAAATGCAAGATAGGGAGCATCAAGTCTGTAACAGCTAAATTTTTACTGAATATATAGCCCAAACTCATGAAAGTTATAAGACTTACATAATAGGGCTGTTGCAAGAATTTTTATATGTCTTCAAAGTATTAAATTTAAAAAGATATCATTATTTAAATAGCCTCAAATTTGAAAATATCACCAAATATCCATTGGATATTTTACAATTAATTTTTGAAATTTGGATATTTTGATAAAATCACGTGATCTGAAACAGAATGTGACGTCACAGCACATACATCTTCATCGGCTCCAATTGGTCCCTTTAAAGTGTCAATTCTTTGCGTTTTGTTACAAGTGTTATGATAAATATATTGTCAAAGTTATCAAACTAGTGTCAAATTTAGTGTTAGATAATAGGTTTGTTCGTTCCGCCACCCTGCGTCTATCGCAAACCGCGGCGGTGAAATTTGCTGTTTTTTTCGATTCGCGGTTCACTGTAAAGTCACTGGATTCTGTTCGTTCCGTTTTTCTAGTAACTTGCGGTAAAACGCCGCGGCAGCTGGCGGTGATAATTTTGACAGTGACTCATGACTCGGTGGTAAAAAAATAATCGGCGGTAATGTTCGCGTCTACATATGAAGTGCCAGTATGAGTGTTTGACAAATAAATATTAAGAAAAAATTGTTTTTTTTCAATAAGTATGCTATGTAATGTTTCAGTTTTAGAAATTGAAATACATTTGTAAAATATATAAATGTCAATGTCATATGAATTATGATTTGTAACAAGGTAAATTTAAATGATAACAATATTACACAATTAAAATAATGGAAAATGGAATAATATATTTTTACTGAGTATCCTTTATAATTATAATAGTCTGAAGTATCTTCGAAAATAATTTAACGCAAACGGATCGAACAGAAAAATAATTTTTAGTAACTTAAATTATTACCGCGGCGATTGGCAGTGAATCGCAAAACGCAGCGACAATTACCGCCGCGTTTTGCGGTAAAACGCAGCATAGCGGAACGAACAAACCTAATAAAAAATTCAATATTTAGGTGCAAACCTACTATTGAATTTATAAATATGCCAAAAGATGCGAAGAAAAGAAAATTGTGGCTGGAACAAACAATCGTTTTCTGATATAAATTTAACCACCATACAGCTATTGACTTTCGGAAAACTGTCGGACTTATCTTGAGTGTAGTCTATTAGGTAGCCATTATTACTTTATTACTCATTTAGAATGGAAAATGTCAGCGTCATATGTCAAATTAGAAGTTTGTTATTAGCATGTGACATACTATCGCCTACTTTTATTTATCTAACTAACAAAAATAAACGAAGGTGATGGAAAAACTGTTTTTCTATTACCTGTGAATGATGTAACGTATGTGCTTCTACGACACAGGAGTGAGGGGTTGTTTTTAGAAATATTGCATAAACTTTCACTGAAAATACTTTTTGAAAAATGTACAACAGGCTCATTGGAGAACGGAAGTAAATTTCTACAAATTTCTTTCGACCGATTTAAAATATACATTTCAAACTTACAAAAACTGAATATATTATTCAATTATTCCACCATTTAATATTGGGTTACATGCCGTCTCAGTGGTCAAGCGTATTAAGGCAGCATGTGTGGCAGCGCTTAAAGCGACCTTCATCGTTCGGACCCTGGGGCCATGGGCTCGATTCCCACCAGGAGCTTGAATGTTTGTGAGTGTCTTCTAATACATTATAATAATATGTAACAAAAATTGTAGCAATGGGGTATGTGACAAAAAAATTATTTTTACATAATATGATTGTGACGTGAGAATGGTAGAAGCGTGAAAAAAGACGGTTAGATTGGGAGAGAAAGAGATAGTTATAGCCAGGTGTGATCATGCCACACCCTGTCACACGTACCATAACATAAACGCGACACTGATAGGCTGATTTATTTATAAATGTCTCTTTCCTTCCCGCAGTCTGTCTGTCTTTGTCCACGATTCTAACATACGGCATATATCCCTTCTCCAAAACATTAAATTGTTAATAACAAGATTATTACAAATTAATGTTTATTTTCTATTATTATAATGAGAAGCTATAGTGGTTAGTTTTTATGTTTTATGACATACATATATATATATATATATATATATATATATATATATATATATATATATATATATATATATATATATATATATATTAAAATTCGAATATGGTCACATACCCCATTCTTCGGACTTGTAGTTAACAATAAAATTTATTCAATACTGACGTTTCGACTATACCATAGGGCTAGAATAATTCATATGAAGAAAATAAAGATGTGGATAACAGCAAATTTAAAAATATAAATAAATAAATAGTTAAAAACCACAGATCACAGAGTTAAAATCATAAAATATTAAAATCTTTGATGAGTATAAAAACATGGATGAATAGAACAAATAACAAAGTTTAATATTTTCACTCTGTGAACTACTTATTTACTTATATTTTTAAACGTTCCTCTTTTAATGTATTTGCTGTTTCTTTTCTTCACTGGAACCATTCCAGCCTTGAAGAAGACTACGGTATAGTCGAAACGTCGGCATTTAATACATTTTATTGTTGACTGCAAGTCCGAAGAATTATTACTTCCTTTTCCAAAAATTGTAAAAATGTAATAAAGAAATGTATGAGTTGGGGCTATAACTCTGAAAGCCGAAATGTCGACAAAATATGATTATATTGCGTTACGTTATTAGTAATAACATCTTTAATTATATTAGACATTGTATCCACAAGCCCAGCACCTTCTTCTGTTAGGGTATTGTCTCATATGTGCAAGGTAGATTTTACTATACGCACTGGATTTTTACAACATTTTTCATATTGTGCCAAAAGTAAAGGGTCTCGGTAGAACATAAATATGGATTAGAAGTTTCAAGTCTGTATTAAAATAGTCGAAAGAATTTTGTAGATATTTCTCTTCATTTATGTAGGTTTTATAATTTGTTGGAACTGTAAGCTGCCCGAAATATTATGAGCCTAGGCTCATATCTGTTTATTTATCTCCCTGAAAATACATTTAAGAGAGCGAAGCGAAAGTATTACAATTTTCCTCATGATTATTGTTAATGCAGTGCATAACTATTCGTGGAGTATAAACAATACTTATTGTCTGCGTGGCGTATTTAGTAACAAAGAACAATTTCCCGTTTTGTAATTTAAACTAAAAGTTCGTAGTGAAGAAAACTTGGTAACCGCAGTACGGGAACTTGTGATAACTGCTTGGACTCTAACAAAGACGTACGAATGCCAAATACGGTCGCTATTTTCTTAATGCATCTTGGTAATAACGGTAATGCGCACCAGGCAAAATATTTTCACGAATTCTTACTTTGCGGATGAACTTTCCATGACAGACTCATTTATTTTATCAAACATCAACAAGGGAAATTCTTAAAGACCTTATATTTTACATTTTTATTATTTACTCAAATGTATCATTTTAGGTGCTACTTTATCTTCTGCCAACTTAAAAAATACGGTGAAACAATTGAAAAAATGCCAAAATGCGTGTGTTATGTAACTGTTCGAAGTCAAACTTGAAATTATTTTCAATTTTCAAATAGTACATAAGCAGTCTCTCAGGTATTTCCTGCATGACAGCTTAGATATTTCGTCATCACGAATAAAAGCAGATTAGCATATCCAGAGATGAGAAATAATAAGCACGAAGATATATTTATATCTATTTATTTGTAACATGATATTTTGTAATGAATTAATAAAGAAGAAAATGTAGCTAAAAATTTACTAACATAAATAAGACGTATACATATCTAAACAAATTGGCGCAGTCGGTAGGATATCGAACTTATGCTTCTAAAAGAATCAGTAAAAATTACTAAGTATATTTTTAACTATTGATTATTACAAAGTGGGGCCTAGAAACTTCCTTTTTTATAGGCGAATAAAAGTATTGCTGATAGAAAACATTTATTTATGTTTTACACAAAACTTCTTGAATGTTGTGGCCACCGTTTTCTATGCACTGATGCAACCGACTTTTGCAGCTGATGCAGAGTTATAGGGTGGTGTTTTTAAACCTCTGCCTTGAAATATCCCCATAAAAAATCACATGGCGTGAGAGTTGTGAGGGCAATGTTCCCCTGACGTGTTCGAGGAGACATCTAGTGGTCGGCGCGCTCTCCCGATCTAACGCCATGTAACTTTTTTAATAAGGATATCTGAAGGCAGAGGTTTACAAACACACCCTACAAACCTTCTTCAGCTGAAGAATCTTGTTCGTAGGAAATAGCCCGACTGTTGGAACGTGTACAGAGGAGCTTCAGAAATCGATTGCATCAGTGTATAAAGAATGGTGGCCCCCACCTTAAACATTTTTTTTCTAGCAGCAGTACTTTTTATTTTATTCTGCTCCCACTTGAAAAACTTATCATTTCTTCACAATCTGTGGAATGGATATGTAGGCAATACTAGTTAACGGATATAATTTCGTATCCATTCTAGGATGGATATGAAATCCATGAATCACAAATCACGTAAGTCGTGTAACCTAGGCAACTGTCTATTCATTTATTACAAAATTAAGAAGAACGATACAAATGTCACATTGGATATTTCAATGTTGTCATTTAGACAGAAATATATTCGGTATAAAAAGAAATTTGAATTTAATAACAATTAACTGAATTATATTATGAATTAGTTGTAAGTATTGAAAAAGAACGTATAAAAAATAGGAATCAGAACGGTATGAAATGTCACTTTGACGAGTCAAGGTTATCCTTTTTAGATTTGGTAATAAAAAATCGTAAGTAGTATGTAAAAGTATTGTATACTTATAAAATATAATTTTAATAACAAATGTCATTAAGAAAGCCTAGGAAAACAAGTACATAAAATAACATTAATTAATAATGTTCAACGAAATTTCAAATTTCTATAGTTCGTATTTTCCTACTTTTCGTTAGTCGTAGAAAAAGTATGCTGTAAAACTCGAGTGGAATGTTCAAATCGGCTTCGGATGATTGAACACTCCGCCTATGGACATCATATCCATTCTTGTTGTACAAACTACTATTCTAGGCCACATCGTAAGATCAAGATGAATTTGAATATAGTATTGTTTCATAAGGAAGGTAAAGTGGTAGAACTTGAACACTCAATCTTCTTTTTGTGCTGAATATGCTATTTTCTGAGTACTTAAAGGAATACAAATAAATAATAAATTAAAACTTTGCGATAAAATCTTCTTAATGAAACAAAATATTGCAACGACGAGCAAATAAACAATTTTCTTGTGCGTCCGGCCGGTGTTACTAGTCTTACATATCTCTATCCTTCAGAAACACTGGTCTATACTGTATTTCAGATAAAAATAGGCTTGGTGGTGCTACGGAGCCAGCTTGTTTTACACCCATAAAACTTATGAATTAGTTTTGTTTCGTGTATGAAATACTTGATAACGTCAAAATTTGGAAATTTTTAATACTTCAGTAAGTAAGCAGTTACTTAAAGTTGTTAAATAGATTATAAAGTCAAAATGGAATTTATAATATATCTGCTTATATAGCGCAATTGTACATTTAGTTTCTGTTTAAACCAATCAGAAAGCTGGAATCGTAAGAGTACTTAGGACCATCCCTATCTTTCATATAGCAAAATAGTGTCCAGGAGAGTGAGACAACACATATCCTTTTGCTATGTAGTTCATGCTCTGATGAAAGAACGCATGCGTACATTAGACAAAAGCGAGCGTTCAAAATCAGCCAATAAACGCGATAAGGAAATGGTACAAAAGATGCATATATCTGCACTTTTCTCTCCTAGACGTTTACAGTTAGTTGGGCTTAGTATATAAAGCTTAGTATGTATATGCCTCTGGCATGGTTGCCATGTTGAGTAATCTTGACTACTCTGTTTAACTTTCCCTTGTTGTACTACTGATGATGAGAACTTAGTTCTCGAAATACGTATTTAGTTTTTATTAAAATTAATTTTAAGGTTAAGGGGTAATTTTATTAGTTTTACGTAAGACCTACACCGAAGTCTATTCTTATTTGAAATACAGTATACGTAAAAGTATAAGTTTGATGGTAAGTTGGCATCACTATTTTTGGTGAGTTATACATTTTTGAGTATTATTAATACAAAGTTATCAAAATATGTATAAGTTTTAGTTCTAATTATTAATTGTAATTTAATTGAACACATTTTATGCTAAATGAAAGTAATCATTTTCTACCGTTATTAAACATCCAGTCAAGAAGAACTCGCAGTTAGAAAGTAATTATATTCGAATTTGCAAAGCGATAAAAAAGTTTGTTGAATGTTCAGGTTTTTTATAAGTGTATGTCATTTGATATTAAATCCTTTTGATGTTGCTAACCAAACAAAATCCCTAGTTTGTAATATTTAGACAACAAATCGAATTCATTTAATAAATTTATGGAGAAATCGGTACAAAGAATCTTATCTTAATCAGACGCCTAGAAACTGCTTTGCGAGTGCTCGTATTTAAAGTTAAAATATACTCACACTCGCCAAATTGCAGTTCCTAGTCTAGCGATACAAATAATTATTAATGTTAATTGAAGAAAGTTTGGTCGCTGTTACGTAGGAAAATAATTCTATGAAGGAAAGTATTGCTAAGCAAAAGGTAGCACTTTTCTTTACTGTTTTTACCTTCCGTCACCTTTAGGTAAGGCAGGTATTGTCTTTGGTCAAAAAATTCGGTGGTGAGTTTTTGATGAATAAGCACGTTTTAGGGTCCCTAGAATACGATTTTACTATTTTTAAGATGATGTGTGTGTGTGTGTGTGTGTGTGTGTGTGTGTGTGTGTGTGTGTTTGTGCGTTTGTGTGCGTGTGTGTGTATGTGTGTAACAAAATTTTCGTCTACGATAACTTCCATACTACAATTCTAAAAATTATAATTCTTTCGTATTTCTCTTCACTACATCCATGTGAAGAGCTGATTAGATTTTGGTTGGAATTGGACAACCGGAAGTACCCTCATTTGAAGATTTTAACAGTTTTTCTTGAAAAAACTATGTTAAATATCATTTTTTCACATTTAATGTTATTATAAATATTAAAGAATATTTTATTCTCTATACGATTTGACTGCATTTTATACTTCATATTAAATGGATATAGAGTTATAAAATTAAAAAGAAATTAAATTTCATAAATTACCCAGCTATGCTAGAAACAACTACTATATTAAGAAAATTTTGATTGAAAGATGTGTCAAGTGCAATTGACATATTTGTAGTATATTTGCCCGAAACTTTCTGTATGGAATTTGTATAAAATACATACAACTGCCGAAAGGTAATGTACATTCAAGAAATTTAGAATCTTTTGCAAGGAACTTTCTGTATGGATTTTATAGAAAATAAATACGCATTTACGAAAATTTTACCGGTAGATACCGCATCAACCGACTGTGTTCGAAAATTGTTCAATATCTACCAGATCCATCTACCGGATTCATGAACAATCTAATCTCAAAAAATCTGATGTGGCCAGCACATTACCTTCCGTCAGTTCTATGTATTTTGTACAAATTTCATACGGAAAGTTCCTTGCTAAATTAAATATTCTATTTCTTGAACATTACTTTCCGGCAGCTGCATGTATTTTATGCAAATTTCATACAGAAAATTTATGTCTTAAATTATTATTTTGTGACGTTTTCTATATACAGTGTAATGTATCTGCAGAAATAAAAGATTTATTATTATTATTTCTTGTACATTACCTTAAACAAGTTGTATGTATTTTATACAAATTTCATACAGAAAGCAAGAGATCCTATATTTCCAATAAAATTATAAGACAAACACACTATGTCAATTTCACTTGACACTGACATCTTTTAATCAGAATTTTCTTAATATAGTAGCTGTTTTCATAGCTTTAGCTACTTTATGAAATTTAATTTCTTTATAATTTTTTAACTCTATATCCATTTAATACAGAGAATTTATTTTAACGTGCAACATATGGTCAATCACTTCCATGGTTACACACTATTGTCAAAAAATGACAGCAATGTAATATTTGTCCATTTTAAAATGCAACATACAAAAATTTGTAGTTATGTATTATCAATACTAATTTCCAATAAATTAACCTACATGCTATTAACAAAAAATCAAAATTTTAATGTAGCACATCTTAACAAACTTTGTCTTACAAAAATTCAAAATTTTAATGTAATAAATGTTCAAAAATAGCTCCATTCACACTGATACGATATCCTAGTCGCTCGTAGAAAGAATTGACACTATTTGTGATGTTGCCTTTTAAAATGGACAAATATTACATTGCTGTCATTTTTTGACAGTAGTGTGTAACCATGGAAGTGATAAACTGTATGTTGCATTTTAAAAGAAATTCTCTGTATTAAGTACAAAATGCAGTCAAATCGTATAGAGAATAAAATATTCTTTAATATTTATAATAACATTAAATGTGAAAAAATGACATTTAACACAGTTTTTTCAAGAAAAACTGTTGAAATCTTCAAATAATGGTACTTCCGGTTGACCAATTGTAACCAAAATCTAATCAGCTCTTCATATGGATGTAACGAAGAAGTATACGAAAAAATTATAATTTTTGAAACTGTAGTATTAGAGTTATCGCAGACGAAAATTTGTTACACACACACACACACATCCACACACACACGCACGCACGCACGCACGCACGCACGCACGCACGCACGCACGCACGCACGCACGCACGCACGCACGCACGCACGCACGCACGCACGCACGCACGCACGCACACACACACACACACACACACACACACACACACACACACACACACACACACACACACACACACACACACACACACACACACACACACACACACACACACACACACACACACACACACACACACACACACACACACACACACACACACACACACACACACACACACACACACACACACACACACACACACACACACACACACACACACACACACACACACACACACACACACACACACACACACACACACACACACACACACACACACACACACACACACACACACACACACACACACACACACACACACACACACACACACACACACACACACACACACACACACACACACACACACACACACACACACACACACACACACACACACACACACACACACACACACACACACACACACACACACACACACACACACACACACACACACACACACACACACACACACACACACACACACACACACACACACACACACACACACACACACACACACACACACACACACACACACACACACACACACACACACACACACACACACACACACACACACACACACACACACACACACACACACACACACACACACACACACACACACACACACACACACACACACACACACACACACACACACACACACACACACACACACACACACACACACACACACACACACACACACACACACACACACACACACACACACACACACACACACACACACACACACACACACACACACACACACACACACACACACACACACACACACACACACACACACACACACACACACACACACACACACACACACACACACACACACACACACACACACACACACACACACACACACACACACACACACACACACACACACACACACACACACACACACACACACACACACACACACACACACACACACACACACACACACACACACACACACACACACACACACACACACACACACACACACACACACACACACACACACACACACACACACACACACACACACACACACACACACACACACACACACACACACACACACACACACACACACACACACACACACACACACACACACACACACACACACACACACACACACACACACACACACACACACACACACACACACACACACACACACACACACACACACACACACACACACACACACACACACACACACACACACACACACACACACACACACACACACACACACACACACACACACACACACACACACACACACACACACACACACACACACACACACACACACACACACACACACACACACACACACACACACACACACACACACACACACACACACACACACACACACACACACACACACACACACACACACACACACACACACACACACACACACACACACACACACACACACACACACACACACACACACACACACACACACACACACACACACACACACACACACACACACACACACACACACACACACACACACACACACACACACACACACACACACACACACACACACACACACACACACACACACACACACACACACACACACACACACACACACACACACACACACACACACACACACACACACACACACACACACACACACACACACACACACACACACACACACACACACACACACACACACACACACACACACACACACACACACACACACACACACACACACACACACACACACACACACACACACACACACACACACACACACACACACACACACACACACACACACACACACACACACACACACACACACACACACACACACACACACACACACACACACACACACACACACACACACACACACACACACACACATACAGACATCATCGTAAAAATAGTAAATTCGTATTCTAGAGGCCCTAAAACGTGCTTATTGATTAAAAACTCATCATCGAATTTTTTGACCAAAGACAATACCTTCCTTACCTAAAGGTGACGGAAGGTAAAAAGGTAGTGATGCAATGAAAGGCGCGCGCGTTAAAAGTGGAAAGGTGTTCAAAGTAGGATTCTGCTCAGTTTGTTAACTACGTCAAATTTCTAACGTGTTTAAAATTTTCAAATTTTGGATCTACCCTGTTTACCACTTGCGGTCTTAAAATATCGATTCCGGTAGCTACAACCTGATAAAAAGCTGTTTACCGGTAACAGTTCACCAGTAGAATTTAGTAAATACCTCATATAACTGACGGAAGGTAATGTGCTGGCCACATCAGATTTTTTATTTAGTACATGATAATTATTAAATAATTTCTAATTGTAGAAAAACTATCTGGTGTTTTATATAAAAAAATTACAACTACGTTTATATAAAATTAATCCTACTATTATAGTTTCTTGCCATTTAGTTCCTAACACAATATTGCATTATGTGCCTTGCTACGCATTGCACATACATAAATAAATACATACATCCCCTTGTGCATGCATGAATACGTATGCGGAACCCTAGAAGACGCTTTCAGCAACATACGTTCGTGTATATTTGAATTTCATACAAAGAGAGTATGCAGGTACTTACTCGCTTTAATAAGATTACTCCTCAGGTTTTTTACCCCCATGATGCAATTCAGTGACGGCGCAACTGGGAATGTGCACAAATTGTATTAAAGTTTACTAACTTCGCTTGAAATAGAACCGAAGATCTGATTATTGCTTACAACAGGTACATATGAAATGCAAGACATTCATGGGATTTATCAATGTTACATATATGAAAGTTATAATTATTACTGCAGATGCTGTACTTCAATATAATTTTTACCTTCCGTCACCTTTAGGTAAGGAAGGTATTGTCTTTGGTCAAAAAATTCGGTGGTGAGTTTTTGATGAATAAGCACGTTTTAGGGTCCCTACAATACGATTTTACTATTTTTACGATGATTTCTGTATGTGTGTGTGACTGTGTATGTGTATGTATGTATGTGTGTGTATGTATGTGTGTCTGTGTGTATGTAACAAAATTTTCGTCTACGATAACTTCCATACTACAATTCTAAAAATTATAATTCTTTCGTATTTCTCTTCGTTACATCCATGTGAAGAGCTGATTAGATTTTGGTTAGAATTGGACAACCGGAAGTACCTTCATTTGAAGATTTTAACAGTTTTTCTTGAAAAAACTATGTTAAATATCATTTTTTCACATTTAATGTTATTATAAATATTAAAGAATATTTTATTCTCCATACGATTTGACTACACTTTATATTTAATATTAAATGGATATAGAGTTAAAAAATTATAAAGAAATTAAATTTCATAAAGTAGCTATGGAACCAGCTACTATATTAAGAAAATTTTGATTGAAAGATGTCAGTGTCAAGTGAATTAACACAGTGTGTTTGTCCTATAATTTTACTGGAAATATAGGATCTTTTGCTCTAAATTTTCTGTATGGAATTTGCATAAAATACATGCAACTGCCGGAAGGTAAAGTAAAAGAAATATAATCTTTAGCAAGGAACTTTCTGTATGAAATTTGTACAAAATACATAGAACTGACCAGGCACTGGACAGCTAAATGAATGTGCCAAAACACTATCGTAGTTCCAGGAAGCAAACTGTAGAGGCGCGACCGTGCTTACATTTTAAGAAAATGGATTAAGTCACCTTTGAGTTGAAAACATTTTGCAATATTTTGTATTGCAAAGTCACATAAGTCATCACACATGTCATTAAACCTACGTTTTAACATCTTTAATTATTTGGTAATTCAATTTGTAAAAGTTTATAGTTTTATATATGGTGTCAGTAGTGATTTATTTGGTGATTTCTTCAGTTTTAAAGTGTATTACCTCTGTTTTTTTTCTTTTGATGTAATATAGAACTGAAGTTCAATAAGCTGATGAACATTCGTTGTGCTGTTTGATATAAAGTGCAATGCAAAGAAGCAGATAGACGTTTACTTTTATATTTAGTGACGAAATGTACCATTTTCAATATCGTTTTATCTTACATATAAACAAATATTAAAATAGTGTATGTCTAAGTGACTAATAATTTTAAATTTATTTTGAAATAAATTTGTAGTTATTGTTTTGTAATTTTTTAAATATATATGTATCTATATTCAATTCTCTTCTATTTTCAAAATTCAAAATTTTAATTTGTGTATACAATGACACGTCATCTACGTCAAAGTGTCACAGACTACCTAACCGACCAAGCCATCACAGTGTGTGTTAGTTTATGGAAGCAATCTGTAGATGTCACTATTTCCTACTTCGAAAAATACATTGTGTGTCCTATCTGTAGTTGAGGTGATCCGTGGAACTGACGGAAGGTAATGTGCTGGCCACATCAGATTTTTTTATAAATTAATATTGATAATATGAACATGACCGGAAGAAATAGAAAAAATGAGAATGGAAATAAAAATAGATAAGAGCAAAGTAACGATCAATAATAAAAATATGCGAGAACACAAAATGGTAGAAATAAATGGAATGAAATTAGAAATAATTACAGCCTGCGAATATCTAGGAAGCATGGAATATTTAGAAGAAACGTGCGGGAAAATAAAAGCAACAGAAATGAAATACCTCAGGAAGATTATAGGAAAGACAAAATAGGACAGAGAGAGAAATGAAAACATATGGAAGATGACAAAACAGGAACTAGATATAGTAACCAAAATCGAACAGAAACAACTGGGCTGGTATGGACACATAGTGAGGATGGAGCAGAATAGCCTATTAAGAAAAGTAGAAAAAGGGGAAGAGGAAGACCGAGGAAAACATGGGAAGGAAAAATGGCAGAACTTGGGAAGAAGAGAGGTCAACAACTGGAAGAAATGAAGAAGTTGGCAAAGGACAGACAGAAGTGGAAAGAATGGATTGAAACTGATACTAAAGAAATGGTAATCCCACACCCGATTATATGAGTAACAGGGATTTGGAGGAGAAGAACAATTCATAATATTTGAGATAATTAAATGCATAAAATATGCTGATGACTATAGGCATTAATTGTTAAAAGAGAAGAAGAACTTCAGATAATGTTGAATTAAATTTGAAGGGAAAATAAAGTAAGTTCCTTCAAATACACGGGAAGCTTAGTAAATTAAAATGGAAACTGTAAGGAAGAAATTAGAAGCAGAATTTAGTGATGCACGACGAGGCGAGAGTACTCTCGCATCTCGTCTCGTTTCGTTGTATTATGCGAGACGAGAACGAGAGCGAGATTGCAGTTTAAAATTCGAGACGAGATCGATATAACAACTGCAAGAAGCGAGAGTCTCGCAATAAAAAGTGTTTGTAACTTTATAGCTTTGAGTCATAAATTCAATGAAAAATGCACCGTACAAGGAGTGGAATCAACGCTAATTCATGCATACAACACGTAAATGTGAAAATTATATTAATTCACTATATTTGTTGAGTCTACCTAGAGTCGATTAGTATCGTTGCCAGAGAAAGGAGATGCAAAAATAAAGACAAAATCGGTATTGCATCCAATAGAACTAGTTTTCTCCAATATTTCGTCCTCTAATTCATCCCAGTTAAATCACGGTTAATAAAACTCTTGTCGCTCCTGAAAAGTAAAAGATGTTTTATTAAGCGTCGATGGGAGTCAACAGGAACAAATAGTGGCATATATTTAATGAGAATTTTAGTCACAAAAAATAATTTTTTAATGTTTAATTAATGTTCGTATTGAAACAGTTTAGAGATCACAATTTGATGATAAATTGGATATTTTAGATAAATTAAATTATTTACTAACATCACATTTTCTTGTGACCGTAAATGAATAAACATTATATTCGTATTGAAATAATTTGGTGACCAGAATTTAGTGTTTCGTCTCTTTATTATAGTTATACAACTGCAAATACATGTAAGACGGTGCTATTGGTGCGAACTTGTCTCTTGTAGTTAAACAGCTACGTAAATACGTAGTGCGCAAGCGCTTATTTCTATAGCGAGACTCTCGTGTGAGAACGAGATGAGGCAGCATAATATAGTAAAATACAATATAAACAGCAAGACACATTAATCATTAAAATAGAAATTTGAAAAAAGATTTGCAGAATGTTTTATATGGAGTATAGTACTGTATGGCTATGCGAAGCAGGGACCTTAAGGAAAACGGACAAAAAGTACTTGAAAAGTTTTGATATGTGGTTGTGGCGATGATTGGAGAAGATTGGGCAGAAGTAGAAAGTTAGGAGCGAGGTATTGAGAACGATTAGAAAAGAATGAATTTTGAAAGATATGAAAAAGAGGAAAGCTAACTAGATTGGTCTTATTTTAAGGAGGAAAAATTGGAATGTTATCAAATATTAAGGACGGAGAAAATTACGAGGGGTTGAAGAGAGAGAGAGCGATTTTTATTTTTTACAAAATTTTGAACTATAATGTATTTGGTCAGTTTTAAGGGGCTTTAGTTCTTACAGAAAGGATGTAAAACAAAAATTATTGCCAGATTTACTATCTATGGGCTTAGTTCTACTATCGGTTAAGCGTTGTACGCTTACTTAAAAAACACCCTGTATTGCTTGTACGACTATGTTTTCCATGTAGATACGTGTCTCTATCATTCGCTTGATTCCAGCAAAAACATATCTGACTCATGTTGAAAGGTTTCAGGTGAGCACTTTTCTAATGAGTTCTTTGTAAATCGAAGAAATAATATGCTGTCCATGTACTCGTAGCTTATCCACATTGGTCCTGAAATTTTTATCCACGTATCAAGTCACTCTAGTTATAATGGGAATTCCTTCTGTGTAAGTTTTTTTTACATTCGACTGGTTTCAATGTATAAATAGATTTTTATAAGTATTTTATTTTTTTGTTGACCTTTTTCGAAATGATATTCTCATCTGCTGGAATAGATATTCATATCAGGAACGTTCTTTGTTTTATTTTGTTTGAATTGGAGTATCATGCAGAATAAATGTTTCTTTGTTTTCACTTCTAGTGGTTTTCTACCTGAATGATGATTGTACTAATACTAATAGCCTGATATTATGGGGCTTTTAAAATGCTGGCATAAATGAAAGTGTATTTGGCTACGAAACTTATTGTCTTTTCAATGTTTTTCGTTGTTACTAGTTCCAACCTACCTGATATTAGCTCTGTTCGTTGATATGTACTTTATTACACTAGTGTTAACTTTGTTACACTAGCATGTTTTTTGACAAAATGTGCAGTTTCGGGCAACATGTTCGTTGACAATCATTTTAGAACTAAAACCAACTAGAACTAACTTATTTGCCTTGATTCGAGAGGTAGTGTAAAGAGCGCACAACGCTGTAGTGGGGAGATATGTGAAGAAATCACAACAAAGTAAGCATTTTATAACTGTAAGATTCACTTTTCGACTGGGCGCCACTGGTTTAGAAGCGTTGGCTTAAGGCAAAAACACTTGACAATCCTGAATAAAATAATAAAAACCGCCGACTCTTCGATTGTTAGGGTAGGGCTAGTTAGTTGCTGGGTGCTAGCAGTCATATTCGGACGTGGGTGAAACTGTGAATAGTGTCAACAAAGAAAAGACGAGATGCTTGCAGTAATTATAGGTGAGTGGTAGAACTCACTGTCATTCTAATTATTATACAGGTATAGTTTGGTGTGGATCACCCGATGCTTGATTGATATGTTATACACTGCTTGTGTATTTGATATGCATGGTATATGTGAAATATACATTTGTATTATTAGTTTGTGGCCGCAAACATATGTAGTAGTTTCCTAATTATTCGAAAACTCTGGGTCCATGGAGCTATATGCTTCGAGGTGTGATAAACACCACCTGAGAGGCTGAGATACACGATAACGTCTGGGACGTTAAGTATAATCCTGGGGTTTATCATGATAGGTCTGGGACCTACACACGTGTGATCGTAAGCTAAACTCTCATAATGGGTCTGGGACCCATTGACCTCTGGGAGGTCGAGCTCTGGGAGCTCAACATGTCTGGGACATGAGTTTGTGGCTACGGTACCGCTAGTGGCTCAGAAATGACTATTCACGAGAGCCGTATTCCAGCAATTCGTCAATGCACTGGGTGTATACTTTTGCGGATAGGGGTACCGGAATCCACGAGGTGCTAGGCCGCATTTAATATGCGGGGCACCTGCCCAAGTCTGGGACTTGGGAGCAGGGAGCAACCTTATTCCTGCCCCCCCCCCCCACCTGTCTATCTTATTAGATGATAATGCACGCCTGTGATAATTGTTGTAAATTGGAATGACAATGTGTATTTTATCCCACTTAGGGGAACGCGTCGTAGAGGGCCAGTCCGTCGCTGACAAAGTTGCGTGTGTGGGAAAAGACGCCGATAACAGGTCAAAAAGGAATGTGAATTGGATATATTAGATTAATGCATGTATTATCGCCCAAATATTCTAGTTAAATAATAAATGAAAAAGATTAACAAAAATGAATTTAATAAAAAACAATAGCTTTTATAACCTACAAATATAGCGTGTCATACTGCAGTGATTGTCGATCATGGAAGAAATGAATAATATAATGATGTATACAATGGAAATGTAAATTACAGTTCTTACACTACCTTGTTTTTTGACCATGTTACTTCAGTGTACACTTAATCTACCTACACCACCCTGCACCCCAGCAAACACAGTTTTAACATAGATGTACCAGGTATGTGATATCTGAAACCTATGTAGTATATAATTTATTTACGCACTTATAACGTCATATATATATGCCATGTTGGACATCTCTCAAGAAACTGTAAATGATATTGTCGGTATGTCACATTGGTAATGGACCTGGTACATACATATAACTATATACATGTTACCGTACTTATAATATTTGTACTGCATTGATCACGTGTCATCTATTCTAAATCTAATTGGTCTATTTATGTGACCAAGGTCTCTGTCTGTCCAAGCCAGGTGTGCGGAGGTTTAAAAATGACGCATTTTACTTTTGCAGCCATTGCAGTATTTGTTTATGTTTTATGTAGTGTGTATACTTTAATTCTTTGATTTCATGGCAAAATAAGCTTGTCATACGGCAAGGTTGTTTATGTAACTATATATTCATTATGTAGCTTATTTTCATTCTTGAACGAAAATGAAAATTTATATAACCAGAAATAATAATTTCAAACTAAAATACTATAAAATTAGAATTTCAAATGAAAAACGTTTATTCACGTTACATATTATATATTTTACGTATTGTATTAATAAATTGTATAGAACTAGTCTGAGTGAAATTTAAGAGTTGATTCTATTCACATCTATAAGTTTTACAAATCTGTAAAAAATGACAAAACACGTCTGTTCTTGTTGATTAATATAAAATTATACATAAGGGTGGCAGCTTTAGGTGCGATTTTGTTCATATTTACAGATCTTGCGACTTACAGATGTGAACAAAATCGATTCATTAAGTGGTTTTATATTTAATTTGTATTGTAATAAATATGTAATATAAGTATTGTAATAAACTACATATTTGAATATATATTATTTGTAGTTAATACCTACATATTTTCCTACCATCCTTCATAATATTTAATATTTAAATTTAGGATTAAAAAGAAGTCACAGGTATAACAATTCACAATTTAAGTAATATATACAAATAATTACAGAGAAATGATATACTTTTGTTATATACCATTTACGTTACAATATCTACATACATGAGATGTAATGTCTCATAGACCATGTTGCGGACATAGGTCTATACATTTTCCAGGAATGTTATTCGGTATGTAACATATAATACGTGTTATATCTATATTACGTAGGACGTAACTGCATGTGTTTGCTGGGACTGCATTGACACAGCTTTGCCTGACTTGTCAACAAACAGAGCTATTATAAGAGATGGTTTCATCTGTTTGTTTTCATATCCCGAATTTTGAAGTCTTTGCTGTATTATATGTTTGTAGCAACAAATTAGTATTATTATTATTATTATCACTATAATTAATTTTGTTTAACTTCACTTATTTTTTACGGTCAAATTTTATAATTCAATTTTGTATCACTTCGACATATCGGATCTGCTACCATATGAACCAGAATTATGGTAGATGCCTCCGATTTGGGTGTCGGTGCAGTTTTGCAACAATTTGAATCCTCAGTTTTTAAACGATTACTTTGTATTCTAAACACAACCAGACTCCGCTCTACTTCTTACCATCCAGAAACAAACGGAATTATTGAAAGATTTCACAGGCAACTTAAAACATCACTAAAAACTTATAACAATGCAAACGACTGGTATGATAATTTACCATTAGTCTTATTGGGAATACGAGTATGTACAGCATTTAAAGAATCAATAAATTGCAGTAGTGCAGAACTAGTGTATGGAATGCAACTGCGTTTACCAGCTGAATTACATAAAACTTTCAATAATAACTTTTTAGACTATTTAAATTTACGAGTATATCTGCGAAAATTAAAAACAAATTTAAGCAAAGTTAAAGCGGTCCCACCAAAAACACAAAATTCAAACAAATACACTTATGTAAATCAAGATTTACAAACTGCAACACATGTATACATACGAACAGATGCAATTAAAACCCCTTTACATAATCCTTATACAGGCCCATACAAAATTCACAGCAAACATGATAAATATTTCACTATTTACATAAAGAATAAATTAGAGCATGTAACAATTGACAGACTAAAACCAGCCAACATTTTGCAAAACACAAATGAAGTAATGAAGAAATAACGTCTTAAAACAGGAGAGACAACTAATTTCAAGAATGTATTATTATTCATCTTTATTATACTCTATTTCTTTAGTTAATTGTTCCTATTTCCATGTATTTTTCTAGGGGGAGGATATTGCCGTGACATATGACAGGTGACATTTACAATGACATATGTCATATTACAGGTTGGACATGTGGTGACATATGACAGATATAAATGCTAAACTTTGTACACAAGTAAATTGCGATGGCAATAGGCGGTGTGCACGAAAGTAGGATAAAAATGACAAAATTGGTTACTCATTGAAACATAGCAAGGTTATGTTTTATGTCAGAATAATTTTGAAATTTCTATTTTATAAAACATTTGCAATGAATGCGACTGATAAGACGTTAAATATTATGTGATGCATTGGGGGATCTAATAATTCTTACAAAATTACCGAATGAAGTATCAAATTTCATAAATTTCCTAGAAGATTATATGAGGAACAGATGTATAAGAAAATAACTTTTCAACAGATATCTTCTATTAATATGAAAAATTCTTTTAGGTATACATATTTTCTCATTGTAAAAGATACTTATCGTATGAATAAAATTTCGACAATGGTCGTCTGATTGCAATAATGAATTATATAAAAATGTGTTTCATAAGTTAAAATTTGAACAAGATATAATACAAGAAGCAGAAAATTGTATAATACTTGTAGTTGTATGAAATAGAAGTCTATTTTTGACATAATTTGTCTATTTATTATAGATTTTGTACATGTAATGTTAATGTTAAAGGTAGAAATTCACATTGTTCGTGTTTTTCGTGTATTTTGTTTTCCGAGCTAGTGCAACTGATTCCACTTAGAGCCTGGTATATTTTCAATGAAGAATCTTCTTCATTTATTGCGAATATAAAAGAAAGATGTTAACATCATACACTGATTTCGTGATATGTAGAAATTTTCTTCTTTCCAATCATTCAAGTTTTCCAACTTTTTAATCTTAATTTCCATGTATTGTGCATCTTGTAACATTCAACTAATATTATAAATTATAATATAAATTTAAATATGATAAAATAGTTTACAGAAATCACACATATTATGAGAAAAATTATATTTTCTGCCACAGTACCTTCGCTGGTATTTTGACTTTTTTGATTGTCACAACACATATATAGCATTTTAAATATTTTCTTTATTTATTTCAATATACTATGATGTATAATATTCATGCACAATAGCAAAAACTCAAAATAAAATTGTAAATTGTATCACTTTCTCGAAATGTCAAAATTGATTCGGTAACCAAAAATGCCAATGTAGCCGTTAGAGGCGCTGACGCTCAAAATGTGCACATCGCCTATACAGGCCCATACAAAATTCACAGCAAACATGATAAATATTTCACTACTTACATAAAGAATAAATTAAAGAATGTAACAATTGACAGACTAAAACCAGCCAACATTTTGAAAAACACAAATGAAGAAATAACGTCTTAAAACAGGAGAGACAACTAATTTCAAGAATGTATTATTATTCATCTTTATTATACTCTGTTTCTTTAGTTAGTTGTTCCTATTTCCATGTATTTTTCTAGGGGGAGGATATCGCCGTGACATACGGCAGGTGACATTGACAATGACATATGTCATATTACAGGTTGGACATGTGGTGACATATGACAGATATAAATCCTAAACTTTGTACACAAGTAAATTCCGATGGTAATACAATATTTCTGTGAAACAATTAGAGAACTTAATTATTTTTAAAATTATATAACTAAAACTAAACTTTTTATTTTTCATAACTGTCTGTAAATTTTATTGAGAATACTAATTTACATTTTGGTAAAGGGTGCGACTTTTATTGACGTTATATACTACCAAACTTGTAAAATTAAAACATTGCATTTCCCTGTATGAAGAACTTAAAAGTGTTTCGCTGTAAAAAATATGCAAAAGTATTCATTTTCATTTGAGCATTTTAGTACTCTTCTCACAACACTGCAGAGGGTTCTGAAATGCAGGAATTTACAGCGGTGTCTTGTGTGTTAAATATTAACGTAACATTATTCAAATGTTTGCAAACATATGCAATGAAATACATCGGTGTCCGTTGCTCAAAAATGAAGCAATAAAATGCCGCGTCGTTTTGTATTCATACGAGTCACCGATATTGTTGGCACAAATATAACGCAAGAGCAAGAGCCACAAATCTCCCTTTATTTCTAAACTGGAATAGTTGTTCTCAAAAACTGGTGAGTGACGTGAAATCTAATAGGTGCTTCTAATGACTAGATATGTTATATGAATTTAAAAGAAGACTTTTTATTCAATCAGTTTTTGTAAATAAAGAAATAAATACATCATCAGGCTTATTAATTACCCATTTCTGGATGTGCTATTCTGCTTTTTATTTACAGATTTTGGTAATGACAACATATCTATATGATTGAAAGCGATTACCAAGCGTCACCTCACAAGCTCTGAAATCTGTCGTGGAAAATGACCACAGGGATCACTAATGTGCTTGGATATGCTAGGTCAACTCAGCCAAAGTAAAACGAAAAAATCTGATGTGGCTAGCACATTACCTTCCGTCAGTTCTATGTATTTTGTGCAAATGTCATACAGAAAGTTCCTTGCAAAGGATTCTATTTCTTGTATACCTTAAGGTAGTTGTATGTAGTTTATACAAATTCAAAACAGAAAGTTTCTAGCAAAAGATCCTATATTTCCAATAAAATTATAACAGAAACATACATGTCAACTGCAGTTGACACTGACACCTTTCAATAAGAATTTTCTTAATGCTTAATATAGCAGCTGTTTCCAGAGTTATAGCAGAGCTGGTTAATTTATGATATTTAATTTCTTTATAATTTTTTACCTCTGTATCAATTTAATATGAAGTATAAAATGCAGTCAAATCGTATAGAGAATAAAATATTCTTTAATATTTATAATAACATTAAATGTGGAAAAATTATATTTAACATAATTTTTTTCAAGAAAAACTGTTAAAATCTTCAATGAGGGTACTTCCGGTTGCCCAATTATAATCAAAATCTAATCAGCTCTTTATATGGATGTAACGAAGAAGAATACGAAAGAATTATAATTTTTAGCGAAATTTTTGTCATACGCACACACGCACGCCCGCAAGCATGCACGTACACATAAACACACACACATCATCGTAAAAATAGTAAAATCGTATTTTAGGGACCCTAAAACTAATAATTAACCTGTTAATGATATTTATAAAATTTAGAAATAGTACCTTATTTGCCTAAATTATAAATCACAATTAAATACTAAACCAGAAAAGGAAATTAATATCTAGAAACGAAAAATGTAAAATTGTATCTACGATATTGAATTTCATGTTATCTTTATTTATTATGTAGATGAATTAAAAATATATCCTTGATTAGTGATGCCGCGAGATCTCGCATTTTCGAGATCTCGTCTCGAATTTCTCGAATTTTCGGGACGAGATTAACCGTATTCTCGTCTCGACAATTCGAGACGAGACGAGAGTAATGCCTTCGAGATTTGCTCGAGACGAGAGTGGAAAGTCGAGATCTCGAAGGTATTTTTTTAAATTATGCAATTAAAATATAAGTACCTATAAAAGAACAAAATATTCATCGGTATATATAAATATTTGAATTGCCTCTTTATTTACATTCATATTTACTTATTCATTTTAAAGGTATTTTGGGTTTTAGCAAAAAAAAAAAACAAGAAAGATACCTATAGCGTACTCTTCACACCAGCTTCGAGTGCCCGCACTATACGAATATATAATTATAATTACCAATATCTGCGTATAAAACAGATTGATACGCCCAGCAACGGTTAATAATACCTAACTATTTTTTAAATACCACACACTAAAATAATCAGTTTTAATTAATGGTACCTATCCGTTTTTTTGCTAATTATAAATTCGAGAAATTCGAGACTCTCGAGTCGAGATCGAGAGAAGGCAAAAAAATTATGACGAGACGAGATACAGAGTAAACTCGTCTCGAAATTTCGAGACGAGACGAGACTGGATTGATTCTCGCCGTTTCTCGTCTCGCGGCATCACTATCCTTGATATATTTATTGCATTTTTTATTACATTTCTCTATCACATTTATAGATTTAATCCGAAGAAATATTTAATGAAATGCTGGACCTTCCACGGATTTTCCAGCTAACATAAGAATTAGCACGAACACGAATACCTATACATATTTTGTTTTTAATATCAAATTTTGTGATATTTTATGTAATAATGATGTATTCTGCTATGCCATAGCTACGAAATAAATATACAAATTTTATCCAACACTTTGTAATAATAAAGCTATAACTATGGAGATATGACAAATAAAGGTGTTCATAAATCGCTAGTGAGCTAAAAATCATAGTCACGTTGCTATTAGCAACGTGAAATAAACAATCATATTTTAACATTAAAGTTACTGTCCAGAGATGGGATCCCAAGACTACGCTATGATAGCGTATCGAAAAATACCCCTTACGTTTCACCTTCCTTTCCTTATTAACTTCTATGGCTACTAGGGAAACGAAGTGTTATTTGTCGCTACGCTATCATACCGTAGTCTTGGGATCCTACCCCTGGCCTTCTCGTCACTTTTTTTTACCAAATGTCATTTCGAAATGTCATATTAGTAAATCTTTTAAATACATTTATACCATTTGAAGAGGAGTTGGATAAAATTTTGTATGGCACATGCGTGTTAATTACATAAGTCACTTGAGAAAATTCCCTCACTCGGCCTGACAGCTTCATAGGCCAACACTTTTCTTGCGTGACTTATTTTCAATATGACACACTTATACCATAAATAACTATGACATTACACAATCAATCAGGAGATAAATTAAGCAAGTATAGTATGACTAGCGAATGAAAGTTGTCATTTAAATTATTTTATAGATGTGGTTTCTTTTGAAACCCTGGAGAAGAATAGAATTGTACGAAATATTCTGGTATGAAATTTTTGCATGAACCCATTTAAATACTGAACTAGGAAAGCACAGAAATACATTAGTATGTCTGGCTGAAAATAGATGGCCGACTAGGGTAACTGTATATCAAAATAAGAGTGCATTTAAAATATTTTAAACATCTTTCGTTTATGTTGATTATAAATAAAATATTTCCATCTTTAAACTATTTAGTTTGGCAATTCTATGAAATAGGATTCTTTTTAATTTCCTCTAACAGTAATTTCGACTCGAGGGTTCCTTACATCTGAGACGAACGAACTATAATTTGCGGTATTAATTTTTTTAAGTACATCCCTGAATCAAGTTGCTAAGGTCATTTTAAATGCCTCCTGGTATTAAGTACAATTCTAATCTTCTGTAACGGAATACATAAGGGTCAGTTTCCTTTCACATCAAATATAGGGAAATGTTTTCAAAAGAAACCACATCTATTAAATAATCTAAATGTCAACTTTCATTCGCTAGTCGTACTATACTTCTCTTACCGTGGTGAAATATGACTACTGCAAGAGTCACAATTGTGCAATGTCAAAAATAAAAATAACTTTTTTAAATGGGAGAAATTTCTCGACTATCGTATGGATTTCGAGTAATTGTTGACACATAACTTTTTAAAATTTAACGTTGGTCGAATTTAAAGCCGGACCCGTAAAAGAATCTTGGAGTGAAGGCAAGAATGAAAGAAATACAAGCTCTTTGTTACACCAGTTTATAGTTTTGAAAGTGGCAGAACTTCTATTTCATTATATTTTAAAAAATTTGTTAGTGTTTTTTATTAACGTATGACCTTCGTACGTATTGATTTGTCGTAGTGTGACATTTACCTGTTCCCATAAAAGAATCTTTACGGATTTTTTCCGAATTTAATTTGTGTGGAGTATATAAAGTTTGTCGGGAAAGCAGGGAAAAGTTCACAATTACACTTTCATGTCTGAAAAGTCCAGGTTCGTTCGTCAGTATTTCCAGGCTTGTAATACACACCAGGGCGTTATAGGGGATCAGCCGACGGTTTTACGGTTTTTCTATTTTGTTAGTGGAACGAGGGAAAACGGTCCCATGTGCAGTGATCACAAAACAAAGGGGCGCATTGAGTAAGCGAAAGCGTGGCCTAATGTGAAGGCTGAGAAATGAACTCGCGAAATATGAGCTCGTGATGCGAGCAGCTTTTACGGGAATTTGTTTTCGAATCAATGCAACGGCAGAACATAAAGCACAACTTTCAAAGAGTAAATACACCGACGCATAAAAAAAATTCGTTCCACTGAAGTTCATTTTAAAAGTCAACGATTATTTGTCCAAAATAATTTAAAATCTCACCGTAAGTGCGTTTTGGAAGTAGGCTTTTCAAGCTCTCAGTTTGGAAGAGAAAGTTGACGTTTGTAGTGGACAGAACGATGTGTGTTTTTTTCCTTAAAAGCGGAATAAAAGATACAAAATGCAACCTATTCAAGCAGATAAAATAGTGCGTGATTGCTTCAGTATTCTGTAAAAATAATTGACAATTACAATCCCAAATAACAAAATATCGCCAAAAATTGTTGAAGAACGAAGCATATTCCAACATCAATCAATAAACGAGCTAGAATATGTTATTCTTATTTCGAAAGAGAGAAAGTATTTTTTTCTAAGCACATTACAAAAATACCTTGAAAACTTTCTAAACACAGCTAACTGAAAAATGAAATAATCAAGTGTTTTATTTTTGGTTATTTTTGTATGAACGTATGTGTATATTTAACGATCGTAAAGTGTCTTTGTCGGTTCCGAAGATTCGTTGTTATACTACAAAATATCACTTTTCGGTGTAGATAGAAAAATTGATTTTTTCTTCAAGCGTATTATAATATTCATATTATGCTACTGTACGCACACTATATAGAAGATATTCATTGTCTTACTAGTACAAAAATGTTATTATTGTTGTACTAGTAAAAAAATGTTAGCAACACAGATTATATTGTAAATTGTTGTTTGACAGTTGTATCGGTTTTGTTTTGTAGTGTACACAGCCAGCTTGGACTGAAATTACGAACACTACAATTAAAAATTCAAAAAAAAAAAATGTTCAAAAATCTTTGAAACACTTAAGAAAAAATAGTATGTCATTCGGAGTAGAACGCCCTTTTTGTGTTTTACCCAGCTTGTCTAGCCTCGGCTACCGCCTCGGTCGCAATAGCTGGGTTCAACACAAAAAGATCGGTTTCTACTCTTCATAACATTAATATATTATTATTTCCTTTCCTTTGGAATCAAAAAATAGATTTTGTCGTCAATGAAGTTCGTACCTACGTCTTTTAAATTTAATTATCTATTTTCTTGAGATTGTTTTTAACCTTCCTCAGGCACATGTTGAATTTTCCAATAAAATCCCTTTAAAAAAATTTGCAACTTGAATTTTTCAGTAGCTTCAGAAACTTGCTTTTTAAACATTTTTTAACATTTCACCAAGAAATATACGCTTCACAACCCGTTCACTCTTCATTCTCTCCACATGACCAAACCATCTCAACTGGCTCATTCCTACTCTCTTATATTATTTCAGTTATAGTTTAGTTCTCGACAGTTAGTACTTTGTTCAAAAAATACTACAAGTTCTAATCAAGATTAAATGCGATACTCAGTAGAAAAGTCATATTTAACAAAATCTCAAATTTGAGAAATCGGTGCATGGGTGAATAAAACGTTAATAGAAAAATCCTTCTGGTTCTAAACATGTATGTATATTGTTCCGAGATTTTCAACCCATACAGGGTGGTCTGACTGTCTAACACACACAATGTCTATTAAATTTTCTATACAATTGCCAAGTTCCTTGCTTAGATGTCATGTCAGTTGCCCACCCGAATCAAGCCCTTGTTACAACCACTAGCCGGTACCCGATCGCTTAGTGATTGCGAAGTTGATTATATCCCAACTTGGAATGGTAACGGGAGTAAGTACTGATCAAGACCATTCGAGAAAATTTCGACCTGATCCGGATTCGAACTCACGATCTCTGAGTCCAGAGACTTGCACTCTCCCAATATGTTATCCTGCCGTCTGGTTCTAAACATTCTAAATACGGAGTGATCAAAAATAATTGATTCAGTTGGCAATAAAAAAAATTACTTGAAATTGGTAAGACTGATACATAAATTTATTTCCTGTCGTTGATATTGTTGACAGTGATATTTGAAAATTTTGAATTTGACTAAATTTACATTTTTTATTAAAATGGTCGTTGTTTCCTTTACCCACCTCTTTTTATTTCTTACATTGCCACAGAGCAATAATCTAAAGTATTTCAATCATTCGAAATCCTATTGATTTGATATAACCTATTTGTGTTTGTTCAAAAAATGACGTATCAAATAGTATATCCGTTTTCACCTGGTGTTGTGTAAACTGTGGAATAAAAAGATCCCCAGAATAGTATTACCAACTGAATCTGTTATTTTTGATCACTCTGTATTAAATGTACACTGCAGCGGTACGACCTTTATTGATAACAAATAAATAAACTAATTTCTTGTGAATGGAAGAAGAACATTATTAATATAGAAAGACTAGAAGTAACTTAATCTAACAATACTTGAAATAAACACATTTTTGTGAAAAGCATCTCTTCTCTACAACTCCATCACCATTTACTAAAGAGAGTAAAGTATAGAATATCTTCGAAATATAATCGAAGTCAAGTCTCCCCTCAAGTTGTCATTGTGAGACTATCTTTCCTCTGAAAACCAGAAAGAAAAATTCCCCTGTTGACATCCACTGAACGAAATGATAGAAACATCCGGAAACACTAAGAATAAAAAGGGAATCCAGAGAATCGGAGGACTTCATAAAAGGAGTATATTTCCGCGTAGGTGTTGTAAGCTTGCTAGAGCACCAACCCTGTGTTATTCAATATACACCAGCGGGCGAAATAAAAGCCCAGCAACCCAAGGATACTTTTTGATTTACATTTAATCAAAGGAAAGAAAAATAAAACGGGAAAATAAAAGTTTTGTTATCGTATATTAACATCGTGACCAAGAAAAACTTTGGGCGATAGTCGACATAATTTTTATTGTAATTTTTTATTCATATGAAGCTTGTGTATAATATTCTTTTGTTATAATGATTTCATTATATTAACAAATTATTTGGGGCGACACTAGCAAATTTGAGGTTCGCGTGGCATGTAAGTATTAACTAAAAATGTGTAGAGTGTCTACTAAGAATGCACACAAAGTTTTATTACTACCTACTCTATAATATAAAATAATATATTCAGATTTGGAATATTTTGCTGTAGTTTCTAAAGAAATATACATACAGTATTGGCCATACAGATAGCAACTTTTGAAAAATTTCTATTACTTCCAAGTAAGAAGGGGATTTTAGATATTACAGATATTGTAGAAAGCTCAATTGTACCTTTACTTCGAAGCCGTCTTATTATACGCAAAATATAATTTTGTGAAGTATGGTATGACTAGCGAATGAAAGTTGACGTTTAAATTATTTTATATATGTGGCTTTTGAAACCCCAGAGAAGAATAGAATGAGACTCTTAGCGCAAAGCTTAGCGTAGATGGCAGCATATTCAGATTCTCGTTAGTACGTATTACAATGTACAGACTTTTGTAAGAATACACAGATATTATTGTGTGTAACCGTGACTTTTCATGGTTGTGGCACATTATATGAACACAAAATATAGAATAATATGCAATAATATACTATAGGTGCAATAAAACAAACGTTTTTAAAAATACGTGGTCCAAATTTATTATTTTAATTTTAATTAATAGTTATGTTTGACGCTCGTTTGACGTTTCAAAGTCTTTTGAAGGTTGAAGTAACTAGCCCAGTAGCGAACCTACCGGGAGAAATATAGTGCTAAGGCTCTCATTGCACAAAATATTCAGGTATGAAATTTTTGCATGAACCCATGAAAATACTAGACTAGGAAAGCACAGAAATGCATTACTATGTCTGAGTGAAAATAGATGGCCGACTAGGGAAACTGAATATCGAAACAGGGATGCGTTTAAAATATTTTAAACACTTTTCGTTTATGTTGAGCATAACAAAATATTTTGATCTTTAAACTATTTAGTTTGGCAATTCCATGAAATACGATTATTTTTAATTTCCTCTAACAGTAATTTCGACTCGAGGGTTGCTTACACCTGAGACGAACGAACTAGAATTAGCGATATTAATTTTTTTTAATATATCCCTGTATCCTGTTGCTAAGGTCGTTTTAAATGCCTCCTGGTCAGTTTCCTTTCAAATCAAATATAGGTAAATGTTTTCAAAAGAAATCACACCTATTAAATAATCTAAACGTCAATTTTCATTCGCTAGTCATAGTATACCACGGTCTGTGAATTGTGTGTCAGTGGCTGAATTATTGAGCAACGGGTCTTAGTCATAAGGACGCTATAGTCGAGACGAATGGCAGAAACAATAACTAACGTTTGACAATTAATCATGGAAAAGTACACAGTCCAACAATGCATAGAAATTATTCAGCGGTATTATGAAAATTCGCGTTCTACATAATTTCGGTCAAAAAATCATTTTTAGCGACGAAGCTCAATTTTGGCTGAACGGTTTTACGAACAAGCAAAATTTCCATGTACGGACTGAAGACAATTCACAAAAATCCATAGAACGCTTATTGTAGCAAGAAAAAGTGATTGATTGCGGCAGACTGTGGGCTGGAAGCATCATTGGCCCTTACTTTCTCGAGATCATTGAAGGCCGAGTACTGGCCGGGAATGTATGGAGGAACAGGGCATTAATAAATAACTTTTTCGACAGTCTGTATACAAAGTAGCCATTTGCGCTCTCTTTTGTGAACGCAAAACATCACTTTGCCGCTCATGCGCGATAAAGTAGAAAAAACGCTCGCTGACCAAATTTCTAACTAAATAATGTTGAGAAATGTTACTTGTCTACATTCTTAATGGAAACTAAGGATGGAAACGTTTAGTTACACATTTACCACCTTCAGAAGTCAATCTGACATATAACTGCTCTGTCGGTATATTACATAACCAAACAAAATGCCGCACTGCTGTGAAAATAAAATAGGGCATTCATTTACAAAAACGAAAGTATAAAATGCTTAGATTAGATTGAAGCAATAGCTCAAGAAGAATGGAAAAAATGATAAATTCAAATTAAATATAAAATAAATTGTGTGAACAGTTGTGCTGGCACCTGCAAAAGTTTGGCGTGAACGCTCCCAATAGACATCCACTTTTCACTGCACTAGTTTAATGTACTTGAAACAAATAAATTTTTGTTATGGTGGAGGACCCCATTGTGGCGACTGTAGAGAAAATCGTGTGTGTGTTTCGAGCGCAAATGGACATTGTCGATTTCAAGAGACCTCTCAATCGACAATGTCCCATTTTGCGCTCTTAATACACAAATTGCTATTTTGTGGCTTTCTTTGCTCCAATACTATTTTTTCAACAAGAAGGCGCTACGTGCCACATAAGTGGTGAAATAATTGTTCTTCATCGGGAAAAATTCCTTGGTCGTTTAATTTCGAAAACGGCGATACAAATTGATCGCCATGGCCGTGTGATTTAACGTTTCTAGACTTTTTTGGGGTTTTTTGAAGTCACTAAAGCCGTGCCAAGGACAATGCAATAACTGAAGAAGAACATACGACTCGAAATAGCTGGTGTGAAGACTTCTTGTATGCGAACCACCAAACGCAGCCGCGGTGGTAATCTCAGTAATGTTATTTTCTATTATTAATGTGAATTATTCTACTTAAATATAAAATAAAAGGTTGTTGCAATTTGAATTCGTTTGATTTTTATCTAACTTCAAAATCTGGACATTTTAATGAAAAACCAATGTTCATTAATACTCTGTACCTACTTATATAGTTCGTGTTATAGATTAAGAGCGATCCGTACTACAATAAAGGTATTATACAGGAAGCTAGCGAAATAAACTTGGCTCTATCATTCCCTGTACTGTTTATCTTCTTCACTGAATACGAACATAAAGACATTGTTCCTCTTAAATTTTATGTGATATTGTGATACAAATTAATTAGTTTTTATTTATTTACCCCTTAATTCCAGCACGCAATGATCTTAGTTAGCTTCTTAACCCCATGCCAGCGAATGCTGATTCTAAAGAAGCAGTTAAAATTTTATTTGTATGTCTCCATCTCTTGGAGTGTTGGGTGTGCGAGGAGAGGTAACAGGTTTAATACCAGCAGTCGTAAAGTGTGTTTTACATAGTAACAGATTACAAACGTTCGATGCTACACCAGCGCTGTGCGGCTCCTCGGGCGAGATACGAACTAACCTAACACTGGTTTACTGTGTGGTAGATACCAAGCTACAAGTTGATCATAATATGAATACTTTGTTAAGAAGGAATTTTATATCTCGTAAACTAAAAATTCACAACGAATATGCATTTCAGGAGATGAAAATTACTTTAAACACTTAAAAATGTTGCAGTTCTCGTACTCAGGATTCATACCTGTCTGAAGATGATTGCATAATACACTGTATTGGCTCCTAGTGCATTTCATAATAGAAGTGGGTTTAAGGATTTTATAAATGTTTCATTTTCGAAAATCGATGGTGTGGTTATCAACAAATCTTGTTTTGAAATTTTTGATCGATCGCCATTTTGTCATATATAATATCATAAGTGGTAATTTTTTGCCGGAAAAATTTTCAGATTGTTACGAGAGCTGGTTGCCTAGTAATTTATTGAGTGGCTTGACAAAAAAATCACGAGTTGTCAAACGAGTGATTTTTGATCAATGTCACGAGATAAATTAGCAACAGGCTCGAGTAAAGCAATCGGAAAATTTTTCCAGTATAAAATTTAGCCACAAATGGTATTCGGCTGACTATTTTCAAAATAAAAATCAGGTAAATCATTTATATATATATATATATATACAGGGTGTAAATGAAATAAGTGCATTAAATTTGACCAGTAGTATAACTCATCGAGAGCAACAATATTTCTTAATAACTTTTTCTCGAAATCGCATATTTTTTTAGCATTTTTACCACCCCGTAAATTGACGAGTCGTTCCAAATATTTTTGTGATAATTGAATGCAGCAGCAATAGCTATGAAAAATTTTGTTTTAGCAATTGACAGTCCTGTCAATTGTTGCAATTAAATTTTGACAGTAATAAACTTGTTTATAAGGTAAAATTCTGTCAAAATGCGAGTACACAGACATTGTAATTACTTACCTATGGTTTATTTGTTTATTTTTTACTCGTATCTGTACTACATGTTACTTGACATCATGGTTCTCATAAAGACAGTGTCATGGAGTTGCCAACGCATTTACACGGAGCGTTTCCAAATCATCACCAAATCATTCTGTTCTTAATATTCGCACATTTGTTAATCTTGTACATCTGTATCCATACCATGTGCAAAAAGTTCAATGTTTTCAGCACATAACAGACTTCAATTTTGGGAATGGCTCATAATGTTCATTCATGAGACCGAATTTACTTGGGAAGGTGTATTTATTATGCACAATACACATCTTGACAGACGAAAATGCTGTAAAAATTTTCATTAAAAAATGTTTGGGGAACAATAAATGGACGACTAATTATTGGTACTCATGTACCTCTTTTAAATGGACAAAAGTTTGTACTTACATTTTTTGAATAACGTATTTAAACTATTATGATTTATCGACGATAAATAATCATCTCATAACCTAATAACTATGCTTTTTCTCTTCCTCTAGTTACCCCGTCACTCCTTGTCTTCCTCTATTCACACTATTCACAGGTAAAGATAAAAAGCCTGTTTCAATACACAACTTTATAATTTTGTTATCCAAAATTTAAGTTTATTTATTTTAAAAATTGTATTATTACGTATTAATTAATAATAATGTTATTTCCCTTGATTCGTTTATTAATTACTGTGACTGTAAGTGTAACCGATAACCGACAATTTTTGAGCTGCTTGTATCCCACTTGAATGGCAGCTGCTCATTTGTTCTCCATGAGCGGGTAACGAAATATGCAGCAAATCTTTAAAGAATTTTAACTCAAAATCTAAAAGACTTAGAAAAAAAAGTTATTAAGAAATATTGTTGCTCTCATCGAGTTACATTACTGGTTAAAATTAATGCACTTATTTCATTTACACCCTGTATATATATATATATATATATATATATATATATATATATATATATATATATATTTGACAAAAATCTTCTATTTTTTATTGTGTTTTGAGGTGTTATATTTAAGTTTTCTTTTTCAACGCTTTAAATAGATTCCTGCCCGAATTGACTCGTTTTTAATAAAAACTGAAAACACTGAAAATATACACACTTTGACAGGTATGCAAACAATATGTTGCTAAAGCGTCAAAAAATATTCGTTTATGAAAACTCACTTGTAAAAATATATCTTATTGGCTTAAAGGGTGCGAAAAATTTTTTGTGACGGTATTTTGTCGAAATGAAACTTGGTAGCTAGGTAGAATCCTGAATTTGGATTGGCTTATAAATTTATGAGTGAAATAGTCATTTGAAAAAATAAAAAATAATTGTAAATGCAAATGTTTCAGAGGAAAGACAATTTTGAAAAAAAATCAATATTCCTTAAAATAAGAGAGTTACGAAGACTTTTTGAAATACAAAAGAACCAGAGCACCAAATCAAAAATTGTAACTAAGAAAAGGTGTTTAGTTCTAACTACCATTTTCGGGTGTATAAAATTTATATTAACACGCAGTATATGCATGTTTACTTGATTTCCCTAGTGACTATTGTCATTAGCAGTTGTTAATGTTTATTTGATGAATAACAATTAACAACACCATACCATGAATAATACCAGAATATTTATTCAACTTTGACACTTGAATAAAGCACTATAATTTTTATCGTGTCGTAATTTTTTATTACAAATTAAAACCAGTTCATATATTTAAAAATTACAGTGACAGTGCACCCCCTATTAATTGGCGAGTAGGAGTTCTTATTTTTCGTTAACAAATAGTAATTTACGTCATAAGTCCGGTAAATGAGTTTTTACGGCACGAACGAGGCGACGAAGGAGCCGAGTCAGGAATTTCGAAATGAGTACCGTGGAAATCATTTAACGGGCATGCGACGTACAACATTTTATTTCATACTTGTGTCGCATTTTTGGACGAAAATTTACAATTTACTTCTTTCTTTCGTTCTTAAAAAAATCACGTCGCTTGGTCTTAATAAAAATAAAACAGTAATGACAGTAACTAATTATGTTTTCTTTTTGACATTTTAAATATTTTTCAAAATTGAGGAAATTGAGTATGAAAAACGATAGTTCCGATCAAATACTATTAAAATCTTCAGAAACATACGGAAAATTGATCCCGAAAAAATGTGCTGAAAGACATAAGAACGAAAATTGGCTTTTTGTGGTATGGGGAAAAGAAAATAATTTTGGAAACATAACAGAAGATGTAATTTTGGCACAGAATTTTTATAATTTTATAGTCGAAGAAAATTAGTAGTTCTTCCTTATGGTCAAAATACACCGTGTGTCTATGCTCCTGATGAACAAAATGTAGATAGTTCTCATATTTATTTGGAAATAAATTGTTTCATTGGAAATTAATGTTATTACAAATAAAATATTCTATTTCACTTTGAATTTCATCATAAATTATATGTGTTTGACAGTTAAATAAGAAGTAGGTTGCTTAGTATCAGTACCGGACTGAAACCATTCCTGTAAACAATGAAAATGCGACACAGTATGAAATAAATTTATTTTTATATCCCTCAAAATAAAAAAATCTGGTGTGGCCAACACAATATCTCCCGCTATTTGACAGTGACATTTATCTGTCAGTTACATACATTTGAATAACTGCGCAACCAAGGAGTTTTGTTTGTTTAAAGCATAGGCTCCGGGATAAATTTATCCATAAAATATATACAAGGTTTCAAAATTTTCGGAATGCTAGTATTTGAGTTAGAGTGGAGGATCCACACACACATACACACATACATCACCGTGAAAATGTTAAAATTGGATTCTAAAGACCTTAAAACGAGGTCATTTACCAAAATGCGATTTTTAGCATGATCACTATACCTCCCTTACCAAGAGTAGCGGGAAGTAAAAAAATAAATTTCGTACACCAAATACATTCCTTATTTTAGTATATGTATTTTGTCTCCTAATGAAATAAATGCAATAATATTCCATTTTTTTTTTTCTATTAAATATAGAAAGATGTATTCAAAAACTATTACAGAGAGGAAAGACATTTTAAAAAGCCACAGTGTCGTAAGCTAACTCCAATGTTAAAATGAGAAAAAATACCCAACAAAAAGAAAAAAAAGATAAATGACAAAATATTACTTTGTAGGTAAAAACTGAAATTAAACCAGAAAGTAATGAATTCGTATTTGAAGATAAAAAGCAAAAAAGGAAAAGTGTAATCCGCAGACGGTGAATCTTCAGAGAAAGGGGGGGGGGTCAACTCGTCAGTTATAATTAAACTTCTTAATTAAAATACAGAACAGTCGTACAATATTCCTTCACCTTCGCCACGCATAGAGACCTTCGAAATCTCCGACTGTAGTTGTCCTTCGTTGCTGTTAATTATAATATCACGTGGTAATAATTACTTTTTTAAATTATTTTTTAATTGAAGTCTACATGTTTCCCTTTATGACTATTTTAATTTCAGTGGAAATTAGTTTGTGAGATGTTTCATATTGCTCTCTGCCTTATGCATTTTTTACTTTGTCTGCTAGTAAATCAACATCTTTCTGTAATATGTTCTTTTTTATATATACAGCGTGCCCCGCAACTCGAGAGCCATAGCTTAAGAGCGTATAGTACTGACCAAAGTGAGAAAGTGACCATTTTGTATTAGAATCGAAGAAAAACTGACAAAAATAGTGATCGAACAAAATTTTGTCTATATCAGAAACTAGACCATAAAAAACATAATTCTATATAAAACATTTTTCTCAATTTCTAATAGTTGCAAAGTTATTTAACTTAATACAATTATTTAATCTTTTTGAAAAACAAAAGCACATCAAAACTGACCTCTCATAGGTAAACAAAAAATCTCATTTAATCGAAGTCGTAACTTATAGTTTTCGAGATGAAGGTAAATCCCGTAAAAACTCATTTTTCACTGTCTTGTATCTAGTGATGTGAGTTGATTATATGACAGTGGTCAGTCACAGTCATTTACAAAATGACCGTCAGGTCATTTTAGTTCATGACCATGACAGTCAATATTCCGTCATTTTAAAACTGATGCGTTTGTCATTTTGAAAATGACGGTCAGGAACATGCATGAACTTATTTGATTTTTCTTATTTATTGGAAGAATACACTTCTAAACTTGAACATTTTTTATCCTCAATGTTTAGTAGTGAAAATACGCAAGAGCGTTGCCTTCAAATACCTCTTTTGACCAATAGAATGATATCTCTGGTCAAGGGTTAGTTCCACATTTTCTCGATTCGGCGAACTGACTATAGGTATTATTTATAATTTCTTTTCAAGTAAATAATTATCAATTAATTTAAATACACAATTATTCACTTGAAGATAAATTACAAATAAAATACAATAAGAATCTATGTGTCAAAAATTCTTTCAATATTTCAAACAGAGTTTAATCTTAACAGGACAGATAAATTGTTAAACATTTCTTAATATTTTTGTTAAATTCCATGGATATTGCTATTTTTGGGGCAATTTTCGATATTTTCATACTTGATTTCTGCTGTTACAAAGCATGCAAATTTAATTTTGTTTATTGATTCAGATAAAGAATTTTATGCTCTACAAATTTTATTTGTAGCTTTCTTACGTAAAATAATTAGAGATGCAGGAAATTACGGAAGAATAATTTTTCATGTTAAATTCCTATGTTCGGCTGTGCCGGACACCAGCCTGTATATGCAATTGTTCATTTTTGTTAGAATGCAATGCACGAGTATTACGTTTACTTTGTTTCCATTATTTTCAATCAAATATACATTTTATTACAAATGTGAAGTATATGTAAAGTATATTTATTCAATAAATTAATAAATAAGTAAAATGACCAAAAATGTGTGAATGTGAACCCACTCTCTAACTGGGATTTAACCCTGTTGAGGGGTTTAAAAAAAGGCAGTTACTATATTTTAAGAAATAAACTGTCAAAATTAGAGTAAAATTTGCCAATCCAAAAATAAGGATTAACTTAATCTTTTTTGTGACTCGGGCTGTATATGGCGGGAGGTATTGTGTTGGCCACACCAGATTTTTCAGATTGAAAACAAAGTTGGCATTAAGTGCAATATATCTAATGGGGAATTTTCTCAAAGAAATAATATATATAATAATAAATTATTGCTTATTAAAATAAATAAAAATACTCCTTATTTCTTAATTATACTTCATATCGTTAAAAACGCTTACGTAGTATCACCTCTCAATCTATCAAAGAAGCCGTGTAGAGAGCACCACAGGATCCATACGACCCCACTAACGAAAATGCAAATGGAAATATATACTCTCTGTATAGCTAAACAAGTATTAGCATTTGAGGCAAAATCATTTGTGTGGAAATTTAGTAAAAAGATAATCTGTTTCCGACATTATCTCACATTCGTGCGCGAATACACATCCCGTACATAATCCCGTGAATCAGTGGTTCATGTGTTAAGTTATTAATGCCGTACCCAACGTTTCTATCCTCGTGAAGTGTATCTTCCTTCCTTCCGCTTTCCGTATTGCATTGCGGGCTGACAGACCGACCAAATCAGGATAGATAGCGTATCGAGGAAGATTTATCTCCACTTACTGATGCAGAGCCTGGGAGGAAAAAGAAGCCTAATGGCTGATCGACATCAAACACTCAAGGACGATTATTGGTTGACGTTTAGTGCGGCACGTGACCGGAAGTGGCAGTTATGCGGTGTGCGCGACCGGAACTGACGTCCGTCGCCCGCCGGAACCACGTTCTACTGGGGCCAAACGTCACACTATGTCACACAGACTTGTAGCTGCTGCTCAGGAATATCAAATCTTGTTTTAAAAATAAACACGGATATGTGAGCTCCCACGTGAGCACTATGTCACACTGACCAACATAACTTTAAAATTTGATTCGTTTCGAGTAAAATCGCGTTTGAATTCCAAGTTTCGCGATACCAATACAGTTTCTCGTAAAAATATGAAATCAGAATTTTATGTTTGTTTTAAAAATGATGGACTGGCAAGTAATAGGTTTACCAATTGACAAAGTTTCTAAATAATTTTTTTTATAATCGGCTTAATAATAATAAATGCAGTCTAAGGTTAAATATAACTAAAACTATTATAATTACCCCTTAACCTTAAAATTAATTTTAATAAAAACTAAATACGTATTTCGAAAACTAAGTTCTCATCATCAGTAGTCTAACAAGAGAAAGTTAAACAAAGTAGTCAAGATTACTCAACATGTCAACGATGCCAGAAGTCCTAACGACTCTGAAAAACAAGGGAGAGGACTGGGATTAATAACACCATCTAATAATAAAATTAATAAGACATACATAACAATCGTACGATAAAGCTTCCAAAAGTTTAAACAAAATTTTTAAAAATCAAAATTTAACCATCTTATAAATCAAATATTACCATTAAGGCCCACTTTTGCAATTGATGGATAAACTATGGTATAGCTATCGGAGGTATAATTTTATCCTAGCAATTATATCTTCGATAAACAAGACTGTCTTTTACAATGCATTTTTATCTATCAGATAGTTATACCAAGAATTACGTTAAATCACTTTAGGTTGGTATTGGCACAATAAAATTATCTTCTTGTTAGACTATTTTTCTTCAATATTGTTAATATTTCTGCCTTCTAATTTGCATTTTTCACTATGTTAGATGATATAAATGTTATTTTTGATCGTTTGTGTTTACGTGGTATCCATAAGAACCAGGGATAAAGTTATCAAAGGTTTATACGACCGATTTCCATGGGATAAGAAATACTGGTGTTTATTCTATCTGAGTTTTATCCGAGGTTTGTAAAATACAATTTCCAATTTTATACCTGGTATAGCGTTATACGAAGTTTATCTAATGATTGTAAAAGTGGCCCAAAATCGTTATTCGGTTCATCAAAACAAACAAGTTCGAATCAGTTTTCTTGTTCTTATGACATTTAAATCATTGCTTTCAAAAAATCGCGATGCATTTGCTCGTTTTGATGAACCGCTAACCGAACAATGCGTTGATTAACGTTTCTGCAACTTATGTATGTAATGTACGTTCTGTGATGAAAATAAATTTTGGTTCTTGTGATTTTCTGTTACTAAATACCGACCTATATTCTCTAATGTATAAATTGAAATAATGTCTAATTTTTGTTGATTGAATATTTCCATTTTGATAAATTTGCGTACTTATTATATCTTAAAAAAAAAACTCAATCGGAAAGGGCGTAAAATGTTACGTGCTCTGGGTGTTTATATTGCTTAATACGCCACAGATCACCGCGTCCAAGACGGATTGGGCCACCATGAAAATGTAGACCTGAATTTTCCTCCTAGAAGCGAAGTGAGTCTGTGTGCAATTTAATAACAGTACGGTGTTTGCAAAGCACTACGACTTGGTGTATTTATTGGGTACGTCGGTTAATACTCTAATAATAATAATGGTTATTGGAAGTGGAAATTGAACTCTCCAGTCTCCATGTCACTTCAGTAAGCGAGGTCACTTTGGAGTGATAGTTTATTCTTATTGTTTCAAATTCATCATTCTTTTTATCTGTGATTAAGGTAAAAAAATGCGAAGATTGATTGCAAATATCTTCATTTTTTATAAACACCCCACAATACAATTATTCACTGCAGTCTGCATCTTCGAGTTCTTCCTTTCGTTTTTCCCTCACCTGAATCTATCGGCTTTGGTTCATTTAGCGTCGTTCCGGTTCATTCACCGACAGAATAAATCCGCCTCTAATAGCTTAACGGATCTGCCAACCAATTACTCTCTTTTGTGACATCTCGGCACCGACAAATAAAAGTGCGACGTCTACCACGACGGCGTTCATTGTCCACCGACGTGCACTGAGCACAGTATTGATTGGACGTGGCCGCGATTCGGTTTAGAGTTAAATATGCGGGGAGTTAACGCGTTACACTTATTACACAAGGGTAGGGTAGTTTCTCGTTAATTTCATTAAACACTGTTTTACCACCAAACAAAAAGAAGAAGGAATGAATCTTTGATGAGAACGAGGAGGGATTAGATTTTTGCAATGTTTTGATTAAATATTTTATGATCTTCTACTTAAAAAATCTTATGTGACCAACATAATACCTCCCGCCATTTACAGCCCGAGTCACAAAAAAGATTAAGTTAATCCTTATTTTTGGATTAGCGAATTTTACTCTAATTTTGACAGTTTATATCTTAAAATATATTCTAATATCTAATCCGAGTAACTACCTTTTTTTAAACCCCTCAACAGGATTAAATCCCAATTACAGAGTGAGTTCATATACACACAATCCATGTCTTAGTGGGATTCGAAACCAGAGCCCCGAGGGCACTCATGACATGAGGCGTTGCTCTAACCATTCGGCCACCGGAGCTATAATAAATAATAAATAAAATAAATGAAGATTAAATTTTACATACCGGGATAGAATTCACTAATCCAAAAATGAGGATTAGCTTAAACATCTTTGTGAATCGTTACTTTGAAATGATTAGTTCTTTGGTAGTGACATTCATCTGTCAGTTACATACATTTGAATAACTAAGTTTTGTTTCTTTAAAGCGTAGGCTCTGGGATTTAAATTATAGATAATTTTATAAATTTATCCATAAAATATATAGAAAAAGTATTTTTGCAAATCTATAGTAAAATTAATAAACTTTAATTTTTATAATAACATTAAAATAATCAAATGGGCTCTTTCCATTAAAGAAAAAGTTCGAAATACAAGGTTTCAAAATTTTCTGAATGATAGTATTTGACTTAGAGTGGAGGATCCACATGTACATACACACACATACACATATACACACATACACACAGACAACTATCGTGAAAATGTTAAAATAGGATTCAAGGGACCTTAAAACGTGGTCATTTACCAAAATCTCGATATGCAATTTTTAGCACGATCCCTATACCTCCCTTACCAAGGGTGGTGGGAGGTAGAAACAAGGAAACTTTGCCACGCCATAGCCAGTAAATTACTATTAAATAGAGCAGCACTAGAAGATACTAAAGTTAAATTATTAATAAAGTAGATGTTCCTGTTCTCAAGTAAAATTGAAAATCAAAGTAACAGCCACGTAAGTGAGTTTTCTGAAAAAGATAAAGATAATAACAAGAAGAGACCAAATAAGAAACGAAGTATTCATAAAACAAATAAACACTAAATCTATCGAACAGATAGAACAAGAAGGTCAATTGAAATGGATACGGTATCTATGGATACTAATGAATGACAAGAGAATTGTGAAGAGAATATACAAAATTGGATTAACGGGCAAATGAAGAGAATCCAGTAAAAGCGTATCTAGAAGCTAATTCAAGACGGTAAAACATGGAAGGGAATATGGAAAATAAATCCAAAGCATTGAGTATATGTACACAAAAAATAAAATTATACAGGACATCCAAATAAATATTCATGAAGCAATGAAAAACCAGGAGAAAGAAATAACCATTATGTGGATACCATCATACATACAAATTCCATGAAACGAAAAAGCTGATAAATCTGCAAAACAAGCCGTCACTGAAGAAATGCAGAATATACCTATCCGAACTAAGGACCTTAAAAACATGATTAAAGCAAAAATAAAGAAGCTGTGGGAAAAAGAATGGAATGATAAAACCAATAACAAACTCAGACAAATCCAGGAAGATATTCAAGAATGGGCAAACCCCAAAGAAAGAAGAATTCAAACCATCCTGACCAGACTGAGAATTGGACACACTCGTCTCACCCATAGCCACCTGCTCCAAAGAATGCCTTCAAATATATGTGTAACACACCCTAAAAAAACATTAACGATTCCTAGGCCTTAGGATACTACGGATTCTACAGTACCTGCAATGAGATATTACTACCGACATCTTATATTACGGAATCATCATCGGACTTCACTGAATGTGTAGTACTAAACCAAACACTTCAGTTCTAATCATCGTTGGCATTTTCTAAATTATATTCTGAAACATACAATCCATACATACAATAATAATCAGTTAGCCAACCTTAGTTACCGTATAACGTAACGTGACGTACAATTCAGAAAAGGACGTTTCTACAGTAAGTAATCTACATTTCAATGGTACGGTATTACCAGTTATTTAAATCACAATTTGAAACAAAATAAATTTCACAAATTATTTCTTACGTAACCTGACAACATCCAACTGTACGTCACGTTACATTATACGTAACTAAGGTTCGCTAACTGCCTAATAAAACGAAGTAAAGAATTAGAAAAACACTCGCCATGTTTCACAAGATTTCAGCATCTGAACCAACCATTCGGTTCAGATGCTGTCCGAGCTCAGTCAGTAACCACTAACCACATAAGCGTTTCGCGCTTATTCGAGATCATCAGTGTGGTGTTGCAGAGACATGTACTGACTGGACTCAGCGTGAGATACAATCGCGGTGAGTTTTGTGCGTAAGATTAGGTTATTGTTGTTATATTTTAAAAAATATATATCATTTCAGCCTATTGATTAACGTGCATTTTGTATATTTTGTGCGCAATTGTAAAGGTATGCGTTAAATGTCTGTCCCAAGCGGTGATAACGTTTTAGGGTGTACCTACATCTCTTATAAGGTACATATCAAAGTGTCCCTAGACATTAAAGACATTCGTATATACAGGCTGTCTCACAACTCGCGCCCCAGAGCGAATGAGGAAACACGAGTCTGCACTCGGATGTGTAATTTCGAAGAAAAAAAATCTAGCTTAAAAGATATTCAAGAAAAGACGTCTTAAAATTGACCAATCAGAGACCTACATCTTTAACGTGTGTTTGCCGTAATTTTACGTTACTAGGGTTTTATACAAATCAAATCTTCTTTAAAATGTGAGGGCGACTATAGTTTTTGAAAAATGTCAGCTAATGGACCTTTCCAATTTAAGGGCTATCTCTTTCTATCGCTGCAAATAGTAAGAAAATGGCGCGAACAACTGCCAGTTGGGCTGTCAAACGAAACGTCAAAAATATTGCAGTCATTAAAATACCTGTATTCTCAGTGAAAATTTGCATCGTTACACATTTTACCTTCAATAAAAGCTTTTGTAACTTATTTCGATAAGATTTTTTAAAGTTATCCGAGATATTCTCACATTTTACGTCTAAATGTTTTAGAATCAAACGTCATAGATCTCAGTTGTTCTTACTATGCGCATATCCCCATTGCGCATATCTTCTATCTCTTTAAAGGTCCATTACTTAGAAATGATTATAATTTTCGGAGAATGTGGACGTAACGCCAGAGAGGCAGCACGAGTCTATTCGGAACGTTTTCCGGATAGAAATCTTGTGGATCATAAAGTGATATTTAGAGCCATCGCAAGGACGCATGAGACCGGTCAAGTTATGCCAGATCAAATGACAATAACATTTTCGTTTAACACATTTTACACAGCTGCTACAACACGTTGCACTATTTATAAATGATGATCTCGGATGACACATTCGCTAACCTAAATTTGTTGACAGTGCAAAGTCAACTATAAAGTGTCAAAATTACAGTAAGTTAAACAAATTTTGTAACTCACTAGTAATATTTTTAAAACCTAGCAACCAGTCTTGTAACCGCAAATTATTTTCTTCTATTTGTTGGCAACCTATTGTCGTCGGCAAGTGTCAGTTTCGTCTGGGGCGCGAGTTGTGAAACAACCTGTATGTACTTTTCATTTAACAAGTAAATCTTTAATGCGAGATTTGCAGATCATTTAATTTGGATTTTAAATTTGTTATATAGCCGAAAAGTAAAATGACCTTATAAAATTAAAGGAATATAAGGGTTTCTTTACGTATATCGTTTTAGATATTTTCAATTTAAAGTTTTCAAAGTTGAAAGTGACACGTTAAACTTTCTAAGTCATGTGTAATGATAATAAAAATGATCTTATTCTATATAGTCGTCTCTGTGCGGTTGCACGTTGATGAAATAACAAAGGCACCCATCTCCATCCTCGTTCATCACCACCGTCTAGTTAGTGAATATCATATTTGCTAATCCGTGTCTAAAACGGCTTCACCGTTGATTAAGCGAAGAATAAACATGAGCTGGCTGCACGTGGGGATCGTCCGGAACCGTGTCGAGACACCGAAGCCAAGAATAATAGTTCATTTATAACACGTACACGGTTAACGATGGCGCAGCGATGAGAACATGAAATCGTCATACGAGGTGTGCGCTTCTCAAACGAGAAGTCAAGATTTATCAACCGAAGGGAGACAACTTAGCGGTAAATTTATCAAAAACTAACGAGATGGCGAGGAATTTATATAAAATCTTGCTCAAAAGTATTAAACACCTTTTGAATACTGGTTAAATACAGCTTTGTCTGATGAGTTTAATTTTGTAAAGATGATTTACCAAAAGATGTAATTTTAAATAAAACTCATTAATTATTGAGAAAGTATTGATTTTTTTACCTTCTGTCACCTTTAGGTAAGGAAGATATTCTTTGGTAAAAAAAAATCGGTGGTGAGTTTTTGATGAATAAGCACGTTTTAGGGTCCCTACAATACGATTTTACTATTTTTACGATGATGTGTGTGTGTGTGTCTGCGTGTGACAAAATTTTCTAATGCGATAACTCTAAAGTATCATTCACAACAAAAAAAAATCTGATGTGGCCAGCACATTACCTTCCGTCAGTTCTATGTATTTTGTACAAATTTCATACAGAAATTTCCTTGCTAAAGATTATATTTCTTGTACTTTACCTTCCGGCAGTTGCATGTATTTTATGCAAATTCCATACAGAAAATTTATAGCAAAAGATCCTATATATCCAGGAAAATTATAAGACAAACACACTATAGGTACGTTCCATCGGTGTCAGAAATCTTACTACTTCTTCTAGTAGAACCTCAGTGATCGTTCTTTTGCGTCAAAAAAATCTGAATATTCCTACGAATCATTCCAACTTCAGAGCTGGAAGCGCTGGTTGGAAGATATATAGATTGGAGATAAATTCAAAATTGTACTAGCCGACTGTCGCGCGTACCTTTCTGTTACATTTGTCAATGTTCAGATTAGACTGTGGTCAAAGAAATACCTCCTTTACATTTTTATTACTTAATATATTTTTATATAATTATAATCTCTGTAATAACAACATTTTGAAGATCCAAAATAAACATACAAAGTTAGCTTTAGTTGTTAACTAACAATAACACATAAACACTCCCACTGTTCTATCGTATTTATTTTTTACTTGATAGTTATTTACCACTGAGCGTTATATTGCTTTAAGAATATTCTTATTCTAGTAGGAATATTTCTGACACCGATAGAACGTACCTTATGTCAATTTCACTTGATTTCTGACACCGATAGAACGTACCTTATGTCAATTTCACTTGACACTGACATCTTTCAATCAAAATTTTCTTAATATAGTAGCTGTTTCCATAGCTATGGCTACTTTATGAAATTTAATTTCTTTATAATTTTTTAACTCTTTATCGATTTAATATTAAGTATAAAATGCAGTCAAATCGTATAGAGAATAAAATATTCTTTAATATTTATAATAACATTAAATGTGAAAAAATGATATCTAACATAGTTTTTTCAAGAAAAACTGTTAAAATCTTCAAATGAGGGTACTTCCGGTTGTCCAATTCTAACCAAAATCTAATCAGCTCTTCACATGGATGTAACGAAGAGAAATAAGAAAGAATTATAATTTTTAGAATTGTAGTATGGAAGTTATCGTAGACGAAAATTTTGTTACATACACACACACACACACGCACGCACGCACGCACGCACGCACCCACACACACACACACACACACACACACACACACATACACATACATACACACACACACACACACATACATACATCATCGTAAAAATAGTAAAATCGTATTCTAGGGACCCTAAAACGTGCTTATTCATCAAAAACTCACCACCGAATTTTTTGACCAAAGACAATACCTTCCTTACCTAAAGATGACGGAAGGTAATTAAGGTACCGGTAGAATTAGTGGCAGTGATAGTGGCCTGGGTAAAAGATTGAATGCTTTATAGCAAACGTATACGTTCACATCAAAAAATTAAGAAAATTAGTAGTAGTGTAGTGGCAACGGCAGTGGTAGGAGTTTACAAACTCCAAACTTCTACGTTGCCACTACCGCTACCGCTTAATTTTTTTGACGGTTTTGACGTTTATTGACTTCTGACATCTCATTGCATCTGATAAAATGAGCAATAGAAAAAGGATTATTTTGATGTGTGCATCAGCTGTTGCGCTATATAAATTAAAAATTAAAGAAAATAATAGAAGATGGTGGGTTTGACCTATAAATCTAAATAGACAAAATCAAGGGGATTATCACAATTTATTGGAAGAAATGAGACTAACCTACACAGAAATGTTTTTTTCTTACACAAGAATGAATGTGGAGTTTTTTGACAATCTATTGAGTTTGGTAGGGCCGTGCATTTTCTTTTTTTGCATTAATTTTAAATCTTTTATCCCACACAACAGAGTGCTTGTGGATAAGAGATATTAATAAGTCATCATCCTTTACGCAAAAATTAAATGACAGCTATAACTGTTAACCTTGCACTGAAATTTCTAGTAATTTATATAATAAAAAATTCCTAGAAACTATAATTTAAATAATTTTTCATTGTGAACGCAAACAATTTTAACTATAAATTTCTTACGTTACCGATGCCACTAATTATTACACTACCGCAATTTTTTTTTATTCTGAATGGGCCTTAATACTACAATTCCAAAAATTATAACTCTTTCGTATTCCTTTTCGTTACATCTATATGAAGAGCTGATTAGATTTTGGTTATAATTGGTCAACCGGAAATACTCTCATTTCAAGATTTTAACAGTTTTTCTTGAAAAACCTATGTTAAATATCATTTTTTTACATTTAATGTTATTATAAATATTAAAGAATATTTTATTTTCTATACGATTTGAATGCATTTTATACTCATATTAAATGGATATAGAGTTAAAAAATTATTAAGAAATTAAATATCATATGCTACGCTATAACTCTGAAAACAGCTGCTTTATTAAGAATATTCCAGGGATTTGTAAACTACTGGATAGAGCAAGCGTATACCGATACATGTATTTCTTGTATACCCGGCCAGATTAAGAGAGAACACAGGAAGTGTGAGTGAGAAGGATATAGATAATTCCACTTTGGACAAGTGAATTTGATATTCACAATTTAATCATGAAACGTGAAATAAATACGAGTACGATTTAAATAAGAACACATATAAGAATATAAATTTGACAATTAATAATTAAAATAATTAAATTTCAATGATGATAACAAGAATAACCTAATAACTGTGAAACCTGTGAGACAAACGAATGACAAGAAACTGAAATAAAGACAACAAATCGGAATTATGTATCACTATCTCTGTCAATCTGGCCGAGTACATGGTAAAGATTCACTTGCTCCATCCAGTAGTTAACAAATCCCTGGAAACTTCTGATTGAACGGTGTCAGTTTCAACTGCAGTTGACAGTGTTTCTGTTATAATTTTTAGGATCTTTTGCTAGAAACTTTCTGTATGGAATTTGTATAAAATACATACAATTGCCTTAAGGTAATGTACAAGAAATAGAATCTTTTGTAAGGAACTTTCTTTATGACATTTATACAAAATACAGGAAGGTAATGCGCTGGCCACATCAGATTTTTTAAAATTCAGTATGGAGTAGATGCAGCCATTATGAAATGGCTATATAAAAGTTGAAAATATGTAACGTGTCATAATTTGTGTATAGATAAAAAAAAAATTTTAGTTTTGTAAACACAAATCAGCAAATGAAAAATATTACGAATAACTAATAATGTAAAATCATTATCTGTAAATGTGGAACGAACTGTAAATAACATAATAAATACATATTTAACAATATAACATATTAATAAATTTCTCTCTAATAAATTAATGTAAAATGGTAATTGTTTGACCCTTTTTAATATCTCCATAGGAATATTATAAATATATATTGTAATTAAAACAAATGAAATAAATTTGTTTTAATGAATTGGTCTATAAAATCAATTATTAAAATATGCACTCAGTGAAAATTATCATTTACAATTTCATTATTAGTATAATTTTATACGTTTTTATAAAAAAAAATTCAGGAGAGGGTAACAACACACAAAAATATCTCATTAACTCTGAAAATAATTAAAACGACTCCCCCATTTAATTCGGCGAATATCTTAAACAATTTAACACTGCAATTTAACAATATTACTTAGAACACAGAACAATTTATTTCTTAATTAAATAATCTCAAACCGGAAATAGGGTCTCTGATCCGATACGCAGAGGAAGGAGATAATCATCCTTAAGAGGAAAAGAGAAAGAGCATTCCACAAAGAGAACGAAGAAGCCGACAGTCCCAGTCAGTTTAGCGAATTATCTCTACGTTCAGAGATCGGGACAAACCGATGTCGATGTTCTCGTTTAATAATCAGACCAGATTTCAAACGTTCCAAATATTGATAACGATTGAAATTTTAAATCGAATAATTGTTCACCAGATGTTTTAACATCCAAAGAATAAGTGTTCAGCGATTATACATTTATAGTCGACAATATTTTTAATATGATGTTTTCATTTTAAACTATTTTTGTAATTTTTAAATTGCACTTTATTAAGTTAATTTTGAAAACTTTCTTAATATATATATATATATATATATATATATATATATATATATATATATATATATATATATATATATATATATATATAAGAATAAGGAGGCCTTAATGTTTTAGGTTATATTGGACGTTTCTGTCATCATTGGCTAACTTATTAATTCAAGAAATTACTTAAGATTAAGAAATATATGTACGAAATTTTCAACTTACCAAAGGTAGTAGTAATATAAAACAAATTAATTTATTTCATTGTTACATTGTTGTTAAATTTTGATGTAAAAATTTATTGATAATTGCAGTAAAAACTAACCAAAGTATGTTGTCTTCATAACGACAGAAGAAATTCTGAGGAACAGCGTGCGTAGGAATACTTGTAAGCCTATATCCGTCGTAACTTGTATGAGCAATGTAACAATAGGGCCCTATACCATTTTTTTAAAAAAATCTGTAAGAGCAGGATGAAATAAGAATTTTTGTGCAAACGCGACTTAAAAATTTTACGTAATAAGCGAGATATGAATAGGGGTCTCGTGGCCGCGTGCCTGAGTGTCAGGTCGACAATCTGGAGAACCGGGTTCGATCCCGACCGACGCCAAATATTTCCAATTTTAAATGGCACAAAATTGACCCCTGTGGTGCACTCTCCACGCCAGCAATGAGTGCTCGTGAGGTGACGCCTGGTAAGCGCCCGCACGGTGCAAATATATCATCTTTACCGATATCTGTGTACAAAGCAGATTGGCACACCCAGCAATGGGTAATAAGCCGTGATGATATATTTATTTATTTATTTATTTATTTATTCTTATTTAGGAAAGTTAAAATTTGACTATGGTATAGTACTCTATTACGGATCAAGTTGGGACCTATAATATTTGTTTAAAAATTATTTCTAATATTTCTAAATTCTCTCATTTTTCTCGAAATTTTTCAAATACATTAATAAAAAATAATACATAGTTGAAAAGAGAAAAAAATGGCGGTTTCTATTTTATTAAAATAATTATAGGTTGCCATTTGAAAAATAAAAGTTGATAGTCGTATCTTGTAAACCTGACTTTATAAAAAATATCTACATCTGCCATCAAATAGTATATGTAAAATAATAAAACTTTTATATGAGCCATTTTTTTCTATTTCTTATAATAAAAAAATTAAAGGAGGGGGGCGTCTTCCCAGACTCGCCCTGTCGTAGAGTAATCTAGTACATCTGTTTATATTTTACCCTTTTGAAAAATATTAACATTTTCGAAAAGTATTTGGGTTAACAAAAAAATTTACATAGTCCATTATGATGCAAGTTTTCCTTTTATATTGCAATGGCTATGATGTTATTTCGTTATTTTTAGACAGCATACTTGCTAATTTAATTATGAAGTTAGATGACAACTATATCTATAATAATTTGGGTGCTGTCTTTCTAAATTGGGCACAAAATAGCAGGCTAGACCAATTTAATTTCGAAACTGTGTGGGTGTATCAAGGAAAATAAATATCGAAATTGGGCAAAAGAATTTTGTTTAATCGGGATCCCTGTTCATATTGCCATGACTGCTATTCAGAACGCAAGATATGAATTTATGAAATTCCTGCGTATTCATACACACCTATTCAGCCTGTTTCCAAAATCAAAAATTATCTTCGGGGGTTAGATGATATGAGGATAATTACGAATTGATTACAGCCCTAAATAAATGGTTGGAGGAACTAAAGGAATAAAAACTTTGGAGCATCATTGGACCTTGGACCAAATTCATCAAAGTTCAAAGATATTAAACAAATATTTAAAAAATTTCACATTTTTTGTCCGTGTATGTATCTTAGAAACAGTAAATAGTGATTCTACTGTTCATATTGTAATAAACAAATAAAAAATCTGATGTGGCCAACACAACACGTCCCGCTATTTAATTTTCATTAATTTAAAAATACATACTTACATATTTAGCTATACTAGAAACTATATTAAAATCCATTCCATATAACTATGGTTCTATTTACTATTTTCTTTTTAAACGTTACTATTACTAATTTGAAATGATAAGTTCTTTGACAGTGACATTTATCTGTCAATTATATACATTTGAGGTATGAACTGTTTAATCAAGTAGTTCTGTTTGTTTAAAGCGTAGGCTCTGTGATTTAAATTATAGATAATTTTATAAATTTATCCATAAAATATATAGAAAAAGTATTAATGCAAATTTTTTATAATCTTCAATTTTTATAATAGCATAAATCTCGAAAAAATAACATTTAAAGGTATTTTTCGGAAAAAAAACTATTTTGAGCTTCAAGTAAAGTGCCATTTCCGGTTATCTGATTTATACCAAAATCTAATGGCTTCTTTCCATATTAGAATAAGGTATAAATACAAGGTTTAAATTTTTTCAGAGTGATAGTATTTGAGTTAGAGCGTAAACAGGATACACACACACACACACACACACACACACACACACACACATACACACACACACACACGTACACACACACACACACACACACACACACACACACACACACACACGTACACACACACGTACACACACACACACGTACACACACACACACACACACACACACACACACACACACAAACACACACACACACACACACACACACACACACACACACACACACACACACACACACACACACATACATACACACAGACATCATCGTGAAAATGTTAAAATTGAATTCTAGGAACCTTAAAACGTGGTCATTTACCAAAATCTCGATATGCAATTTTAGCACGATTCCTATACCGCCCTTACCAAGGGTAGCGGGAGGTAAAGATGGGCAGCAGCTGGGTCTGCGAAATTGAAGTAAATCATGGAAAAAGGGTGAAATAGCTAATAACTCAATATCCGGAATAATTAAAAATAATTATAACACTTCAAGAACTGTTCTTTTCGGAAAATTTATTTTTGTTTGGTGATCAGTACATCATGTTCTGCCATTTAATATTTATCCTGAAGTTGATAAACACTCCGTATTGAGAAAGCAACAAAAAATTTACGGGCAAGATTAGTGCTGCACGCGAGACGAGACGAGACGAGAAATATAAAATATCGATCTCGTCTCGTTTTCGGATCTGTAATCTCGATCTCGCTCTCGTTCTCGTACATTTTTTTGGGTCTCATCTCGTTCTCGCACGAGAGTCTCGCTATAAAAATAAGCGCTTGCGCACTACGTATTTACGTAACTATTTAACTACAAGAGACAAGTTGGCACCAATAGCACCGTCTCATGTATTGGCAGTCGTATGACTATAATAAAGAGACGAAACACTAAATTCTGGTCACCAAATTATTTCAATACGAACATAATGTTTATTTATTTACGGTCACCAGAAAATGAGATAAGTTAGTAAATAATTTAATTTACCTCTAAAATATTTAATTTACCATCAAATTGTGATCTCTGAACTATTTCAAGAAGAACACATTCTGTCATCAGTAAAACGAATTAAACATTAAAAAATTATTTTTTGTAACTAAAAGTATCTACACTTTTCCATTAAGTATATGCCACTATTTAAGTAAGATTAAGTCATAAAAAACCGCTACACTGATAACCCGCTGGCAACCAATTACTCCACTTCTCTACCTGTGGGCTCCCATCGACGCTTAATATAACATCCTTTACTTTTCAGTGGCGACAAGAGTGGTTTTAACTGGGGTGAATTAGGGGCTGAAATATTAGAGAAAACTAGTCCTATTGGATGCAATACCGATTTTGTCTTTATTTTTGCATTTTCCCGCTCAGAGACCGATACCAATCGACTCTAAATAGACTCAAACAATATTGTGAATTCCAATAATTTTCACATTTAGGTGTTCTATGCATGAATTAGCGTTGACTCTACTCCTTGTACGATGCATTTTTCATTGAATTTATGAATCAAAGCTATAAAGTTACAAAAACTTTTTATTACGAGATTCTCGCGAGAATCTCGCAGTTGTTATATCGATCTCGCCTCGAATTTTAAACTGAAATCTCGCTCTCGTTCTCGTCTCGCATAATGCAACGAGACGAGACGAGATGCGAGATTACTCTCGCCTCGTCGTGCATCACTAGGCAAGATGTTTATAGACGATTACTTATCGGTAATAAAGCAAAACCATATAACATCTGAACCATCTGTAAGACCACTGATAATTTTTCGAATATACACTGCTCCCCTCTTCGTGTATTTCACTTCGAGTTTAAAGTTTAAAATTCTATTAGTTCAGGTAGACTTCACTGGCCCATTCTATCCAGATTCAATTTCCGATTTTTGGTGGCAGATGGCATCTAGTAGGCGGCAGGTGCAGCAACATTCGTAACTATATTCCAGCTGATATCTACCTCTCATATCAAAATGCAGTGATTGCTGTATCGTAGCGGCACGTCGCACACGATTGTTTCGCTGGAAGTTCACTGAGATGAGCAAGACGAGAATACAAATGTCACAGAGACGAGATGCTGACGATCTGCCGCTCAAATGTGAGAATATTCACAGAACTACCGACATACAACACAACGTTGCTAAGGAACAACAGAAACAAAACGAAAGAAATGGAAGAAACTCTAAGAAAAATCGTGGTTTTTATTTATTTTTACTGCAGTGTGAAATAAAGAATACAGAAATGAATATTCCATGAAATAATACAAGTGTATATTGTTAGCAAATGAAATAAAATTGAACTCTTTCAGAATAATTCCATTTAAATTTAAATAAATATAGTATCCTCAAATTTGGCATTATAGGTGGCTGTTAAACTAACTAACAAGGATAGTCAATATTCCAAGCAAATGTGTCACTAATACTAACTGAGCAAGCACAAGTTCAGCTGAGCCAGAAATGACATTTCTAATTAATTTATAATTATTGCTAACCTGTGTAAATTTTTTGGATGAAAATCTATTATTTCACATATAAAATTTTAAGTCATTTTAATTGTCTTATAATGTCGACAGAAATGTTATTATAGTTGTTATATTATATAGGGATTTAATTTTTTAGTTTAGTACAAGACAGAGTTATAATTTAACTTTCTCATGCTTCATATTTTGAAAAATTTTGTTGAAAATAATTTGGTTCGCTAGTTTATCATAGATAAATCTGATGTGGCCACCACATTACCTTCCGTCATTTCTATGTATTTTTTATAATTGTCATATAGAAAGTTCCTTGCAAAAGATTCTATTTCTTGTACATTACCTTAAGGCAGTTTTATGTATTTTATACAAATTCTATACAGAAAGTTTCTAGCAAAAGATCCTTATATTTCCAGTAAAATAAGAACACAAAAATACTGTCAACTGCACTTGACACTGACATCTTTCAATCAGAATTTTCTTAATATAGCAGCTGTTATAGCCTAGCTGGCTAATATATGATATTTAATTTCTTTATAATTTTTCAATTCTATATCCATTTAATACGAAGTCGCATAGTGAATAAAATATTCTTAAATATTTATAATAACACTAAATGTGAAAAAATGATATTTAACATCGTTTTTTAGAGAAAAACTGTTAAAATCTTTAAATGAGGGTACTTCCGGTTAACCAATTATAACCAAAATCTAATCAGCTCTTCATATGGATGTAACAAAGAGGAATACGAAAGAATTATAATTTTTGGAATTGTAGTATTAGAGTTATCGCATTAGAAAATTTTGTCACACATAGACACACACACAAACACAGGCGCGCGCGCGCACACGCACATAAGGCCATCATCGTAAAAATAGTAAGGATCGTAAATCGTGCTTATTCATCAAAAACTCTCCACCAATTTTTTTGACCAGAAACAATACTTTCCTTACCTAAAGGTGACGAAAGGTAAAAATAATCTTAAAGTTAAGGTAAATCTCCTTTTATAGAAATAATTAAAAATATAATTATTCAAAATTGTGCACTCCATATTTAGGAAATGGTTCTGTTTCGTTATATCTGATACTTAACTCGATAAGGAGAATGAATAGAAACGAAAATATATTACAACTGCTAAATAAGAAACCAAGACATATTCTTCCTTATAAATTTTTCCATGCGCTTAAAAATTCAAAAACGACATGAAATTATTCGATAAATAGTCGCTTTCTTTTTATCATTTGCTTCACCAAATTTTTGAGGTGACTAAGAATCGGGAAGGGAGGAGGAACTCTTCTCATTTCGGTCTCACTTTATCTCACTTCAGTTACAACAAAAAGAACGGTCAAAATTAGTGAGGCAACTGAGGTGAGCTAAGACGAACTGAGATATATAAAAAGAACGCGACTAATATAACCAACACAAATACCTGTCATATTCCGCCGTGTTTATACCAATCTATTAAAATTAAATCTCCCTAATCTGACGTCATTGATTGAGACAGTTTGAAGATAGTCTCAACTTTCCACATGAACTACAATCAGTTTGGATCGACTAAAGTAAAAGATTAGCGGTTCTGTAATATAATAAGTAGAAATTTAGAGAAAACAAATCTAAAAAAATCAGATGTGGCCAGCACATTACCTTTCGTCAGTTCTATGTATTTTGTACAAATTCCACACAGAAAGTTTTTTTTTGCAAATGATTCCATATTTCCAGTACGTTACCTTCAATCAGTTCTATGTATTTTGTACAAATTCCATACAGAAAGTTTCTTGTAAGATTTTATATATTTCCAATAAAATTATCTCAAATGTAAAAATTATAACTGCAAATGTAAATTGCACTTTGGCACGGACATTTGTCAATCAGAATTTTCTTAATGTAGTAGATGTTTCCATGTTTATAGCACGGCTGGCTGCTTTGTGAAATTTAATTTCTTTATAATTTTTAAACTCTATATCCATTGGATATGAAGTATAAAATGTAATCAAATCGTATAGAGAATAAAATATTCTTAAATATTTATGATAACATTAAATATGAAAAAGTGATATTTAACAGCATTTTTTCAAGAAAAACTGTTAAAATCTTCAAATTAGGATACTTCCGGTCGACCAATTATAACCAAAATCTAATCTGCTCTTCATATGGATCTAAAGAAAAATAATACGCAAAAATTATAATTTTTGGAAAGGTGATATTGGAGTTATGCGATCCGAAAAAATCATCACACACATACATACATACATCCATCTATACATACATACGTACAGACATCATCGTAAAAATAGTAAAATCATATTCTAGGGACCCTAAAACGTGCTTATTCATTAAAAACTCATCATCGAATTTTTTGACCGAAGACAATACCTTCCTTAACTAAAGGTGACGAAGCGTAAATATAGTTGGGAAAAACGGTGTTCCTTGTAGTTGTAGTAAAATATAGTAAAACACTGCTTATAAAATCAATTAGAAACACTAAAAAGCCTGCTTCAGAGTTTACATAACGTAACATAACATATCATAGCATAACATTATAATAACATAACGTAACATAAGGAATCAGTGAAGGTTTCATAGTTCCAAGTATTATATCTGCTAACTTCATGTTAAATAATTTTCTCATATATTCAGTTTGATGTTGACATTATTTGTTAATCTAAAAATCAAGAATACTCTTATGGATACTGATGGATACGGACGATATTGTTGCTATTAATAATTTAGTGCAATCTTACCGGACTGGTTTATAATTTCGGATATTGCAATCCATGCATTATTTCTTTATTCTTAATATCCTTAAAATCTGGTCGAGATTTATCATATATTAAAACATATTTCTCAACAAAAGGAATTAGTAATGCTTCATCCATCTTGACAGCAATTTAAATGTCAAACACAAACTGGAATTGACAATTCAATTGACAGCTATTCTGTTGTTTTGAAATGTAGAACACGACGCCTCACCGAACATAACCGATTAACATAACGTATCCGTAAGGAAATAAAATTTGGCCATATTCTATGGTTTCTTAAGTTACGTTATGTTATGTTATGTTTCTTACGAAAACTATGAAATACTATACCGGTTTACATACATCCATATTTTCTTTATGTTATGCTATGATATGTTATGTTACGTTATGTAAACTCTGAAGCAGGCTTAAGTTCGATGCTTATGCTGTACTTAGTTTGTTTTTAAAAAAAACATTTGAGAAAGATATTTTAAAAAATAGAGCAGTAGTGTCTTTTTACAGTAGAGATAATAAAATAATTACATAAGACGTAAGATAAAGATTCATCAACGTTCGTCTAAAAGGTATTCAAAAATTTATTTTAGTAACAAATTTAATATCAAAAAATACAATATGGAACCTCAGGTGAGCAAATACTTTTGAGCACTAACGACATCAAATAATGCCGTCATCTACTATACTACCTTTCTGCTCTTGCGCTGGTTCTCCTATCACGTATTGAGTTGAGAAACTGTTGATTAGTTGAATCCACGCTGTTGGTAGTCTCTGGTAGCGGTGCAGCAGTCAGAGATACTATCGTACTCGAACCGCCCAAATTAAACTAATAAGATTTAAGCGCGCATAAATGCCTTGCGACGCCTTGAAGGTAACCAGAGGCAGAAGTAGAGCTTTCTCGCGATATTGCCGGCACAAGCCGAGTTATGGATTTTCATTTCCTCCCCCGTGATCCTTGTTTTTGCCTGACGAATTCCTTCCCCAAGGAAATTATTTTAATGGGTTATTCTCAATCATCTTCAAGACTTTTTCAACTAGCTCTGCTTTAAATAACAATTAATTACCGGATTTATAAGAAGCTTAAGTGGATGCACTTCGAATTAATCTTTGTAAAGCAGGATTCTTTTACCGGCAATATCATTATGGAATTACATTTGTTTTTTTCTGATAATACCTCTTTCGAAACTAAAACCTAAAAGTAATTTTTAACGTTTAAACATTGTTCCGGATATTACGACACAAGAAATTCGCTTATATAGTTATTCAGGAAAGATGACTATTCAATGTCATTTGTTCGAAGAAAGAATACACATCATTTTATAGCAGTAGCTTAGCAACATTTTGTATTAGAAAGAGAAAGATTATTTGACCTATGTCCATTTAATTTATGTGGTGTGATAGTTTTACGTAAATAGTGGCATTACTTTCTAACACGCTACAAATAATAATGACATATGTCGTAGAATTACAGATACCTAATTACCTACTACACTGCCCTCTGTGCTAATATTTACCCAGTGGCGTTGACGTTTATATCAAATTATTATTCCTTGATTTATAAGTAAAGTCTATGTTTTTGTATTTTGCAAGTAAAAAACATGTACGTATCTTGCTTCTGCGACTAATTACCCTGTTAAATATGCCTTCAAAATGTTCAAACTTTGCATATAATACCTAGCTTCAATTTAATTACTGTTAAAAAGCTAGGTACTATTTAATCACGTATTTAAAATGCACAACAATGGAAAATGTGACATTCTGATTGGTCAAATTTGTAATGCATGAAATAATCGCAATTATTATTGGTTATTGTCTGTACGAATCATGCTAAAAATTAGTAACCTTGTTATAGTATTGGGGTGAGAATATCATACATGAATCACGTGACATGTTTTCCGCCAATCAACATTCAGAATCTCCCTAGTTACATATCTATCACAGCGATGATAAAAAAAAGAAATTATTACCTTATTTATATTCGTTTCTAAGGGATTTGTGTTCTTTATTTGACATTGACAGTTAATTTTGATTATAAAAATGTGCGATAATTATTGGGTTGATATAAGAACGATGAAAATAATAAGGCAATTGTCAAATTAACAATGTTGTAATACAATATATTAAAAGTTAGTTAGCAGTACATAAAATGTGTCACAAAAATTCATTATATTCTCTCATTAAATATAAGCTCGTGATATAATTAATAATCGAAGACATAGCTCGTGAAACCGAAGCAGCACGTCACTCGTCCTTCGGACTCGTGAAATCTGCAACTCGGTTTAACTTAAAAACATCATCGATGATAATCATATTACTTGTTATATTACGTATGGTAATGTATTGCGGTCAAAATTTGATTTGCATTTTTTGTTTAAACTAAGTTTAAAATTTAAGATTTCTTGGAGCATTTGGGCATTAATAATTTATAATATTGAGGTAGTACACATTGTTACTAAGAAACAATATGTAGTAGGAACAAACATTGGTTTCACGAATTTAAACTCATAATTTAATGTAAGAGTAATACGCTAGTATTAGAAATGAAGTACTTAAGAATATGCAAGATAGAAGAATAAGAAACAGCAACGAAATCAATACTAGATTTTATTGAGAAAAGGCAGCTGAGCTGATGGGGACATCTTGTAAGATTGAAATCAAAAGACTTGCGAATAAAGTTTGAACAGACAAAATAAGAGAAAAGATAGTACAAGAAAGGCCAAGAGATGATTGGAATGGGATCGTGAAGACGCTGATGAAGAAAGGAGCTACATTGCAAGAAGTGAAAATTTGTACAAGAGACTGGGAGCAGTGGAAAAAGTTTGTTCACGGATAAAGACTCAGACTTTACATCTGAGGGAAAAGGGTATCTGAAATAGTTATTTATGTAACTAGTGAGTAAAGTAGTACTTTTTTGGCCGAGTACGATGTTTTACGCATAATGCTAAATGCGGAAATTGTAGCACGAGACAAAAAATACTATTTTACACACGTGTTGCATACATTTTTCCTACAACCGAAATGGTATTGATGTTTCTCATAATACTGAGTGTTCAGGCATCCAGCAGCTTCAAATACTGTTAGTACTCTTTCTCATAACACTGTACAAAATGTAACTTAAACACTTGGAAGAATCTCAGACAGACGATGATTAGTCATTTATAATGTACAAATTGTACATTTAATATTAATATTAAAAATTAGGTTAGGTTACAATACATACAAATTAACCGAATTTTAATGTTGCCTAGCAACGCTTACTTACTTTTTAAGCACTAGTGGTTGAAAAGTGACACTTTACACACTGTAATGAGTGCGTGAAAAGTACTTTTCACGCACGGTTATAGGAAAATGTATTTTTAATGCGTGTTGTATACTCCATTTATTTTTATTTTCTTTGAAGCGATGTATTAATATGTATTTTGAAAATTAACTTTACATAATCAGTAATTCCACGGAAAAGAATATGTGTAAGTATGTCTTTTAAAAAGTGGTTCTGCATTCTTTCCGTTTTAAAATAATGCAAAGTAAATTTAAATCCCCACATGAAAAGCATTATTTTCATTAGATTTAAAACAGTGCAACTCCAGATGAAATAATTTTAGTTTGCTTTTGTAAGCATTAACACGAACTATTCTCGTTTGCTTTTTTCTGTCGTAGGTGAGTGTGTGTGACGTGTTATTAAATTTTATAAAATTCTTGTGTGCTGTTAGTCAGACTTTGTTATAAAGTTTAGTAGAAAAGGTTATTTAATTGCTTCCATTGTACGAGAATTTAAAAATAGAAAAAATCTTATTATAAAGAGGTGTTCCTAGACTAGATTATTCATTTTCCTTCATTACATCCTTTTGGGTTTAAATTAAATATTCTGCAAATAAAAAACTTGCTCTTTTACAAACGGCTGCTTAGTTACTGAAAGATGCTGTCGAAATAACTCGTATCCGAACTTGGTGTCGTGTACTTTGCGGCTGCTTGGAGGGCAATAACTCGGCATCAGTTCCAATCAAGCGATTGAACCCTTAATCTTGGCACAATGCATTACGATTAGGTTAAACAACAGCCAATCACAACTGATTGATTGATCAGGGTAGGCCTTGAAGGGAGCGGGAGGCCAACTTCGATCTTGCAGATTACTTACATCGATTACCAATTAAGTTCATCAGGCAATTTGAATGTAATTTGTGTTCACCTGATGCTCTGATGTCAGCGTTTTGGGAAATACCAATCCATTAAATGTTAAGAAAGCCATCATCATCAGCATCATCCAAAAGTTCGTCATGACAGTACATGTACTCGTTTGATTATAGATTAGTGCTTAATTCGTATGACTACACTAACAACCATATATTATTCTTATAACAACGATGACAACTAGGATACTCATACTATAATGGATTGAAAATTCGAATCTTAACAGAATTGGCAGCACTAGAAGCAAAATAATTTTTTGTAAGTTTATGAAAACATGGCAAATATTTGGGGAACATTTTTTCCTTCAAACACAGTAAGAAATTGTAAAACACAATACCTCCCGCCATGTACCGCGCGAGTGACAAAAAAGATTAAGCTTATCCTTATTTTTGGATTAGCGAATTTTACTCTAATTTTGGCAGTTTATTTCTTAAAATTTAGTCCAATAATCCAAGTAACTACCTTTTTACCTTCCGTCACCTTTAGGTAAGGAAGGTATTGTCTTTGGTCAAAAAATTCGGTGGTGAGTTTTGATGAATAAGCACGTTTTAGGGTCCCTAGAATACGATTTTGCTATTTTTACGATGATGTCTGTGTGTGTGTGTGTGTGTGTGTGTGTGTGTGTGTGTGTGTGTGTGTGTGTGTGTGTGTGTGTGTGTGTGTGTGTGTGTGTGTGTGTGTGGGTGCGCGCGCGTGTGTGTGTGTGTGTATGTATGTATGTGTGTGTGTGTGTGTGTGCGTGTGTGTGTGTGTGTGTGTAACAAAATTTTCGTCTGCGATAACTCTAATACTACAGTTACAAAAATTATAATTTTTTCGTATACTTCTTCGTTACATCCATAGGAAGAGCTGATTAGATTTTGGTTACAATTGGTCAACCGGAAGTACCATCATTTGAAGATTTTAACAGTTTTTCTTGAAAAAACTATGTTAAATATAATTTTTTCACATTTGATGTTATTATAAATATTAAAGAATATTTTATTCTCTATACGATTTGACTGCATTTTATACTTAATATTAAATGGATATAGAGTTAAAAAATTATGAAGAAATTAAATTTCATAATGTAGCCATAGCTGTGGAAACAGCTACTATATTAAGAAAATTCTGATTGAAAGATGTCAGTGTCAAGTGAAATTGACATAGTGTGTCTGTCTTATAATTTTACTGGAAATATAGGATCTTTTGCTTTCTGTATGGAATTTGTATAAAATACATACAACTGCTTTAAGGTAATGTACAAGAAATAATAATAATAATAATAAATCTTTTGTTTCTGCAGATACATTACACTGTATATAGAAAACGTCACAAAATAATAATTTTCTGTATAAAATTTGCATAAAATACATGCAACTGCCGGAAGATAATGTACAAGAAATAGAATATGTATTTAATTTAGCAAGGAACTTTCCGTATGAAATTTGTACAAAATACATAGAACTGACGGAAGGTAATGTGCTGGCCACATCAGATTTTTTCACATTTAATGTTATTATAAATATTAAGGAATATTTTATTCTCTATACGATTTGACTGCATTTTATACCTAATATTAAATGCCCAGAGTTCAAGTTTAGGCTCTCTCCATATTTATTCCTACCTCCATGCTTCAGATATTCAAAATTCAAATATTTAGAACCTTGAAATTGTAATGAAACTGGTAATAGTGACAGATATTTATTCTAACCTTGCCACCAAATTTGAGGTAAAATAGTTTCAAAGATGAAATCAAAACATACAATGAGATTGAACGAAATTTATTATTTCCTAATATATTTGTATGTCATATCGGTTATCTAACCAATAACTATCAAAATGAAATTGAAATGCAGAGGTTCTTACATCAAGTGGTTCACGAGCTACGAGTATAATCGAAAATAACAAGCAATTTGCGTAATAATGTTTTGGCGTTTTATATTCATGCTTCCTAAACAATATCCGAGATTGATTATTGATGTTCAGAAGGAATCAAGGTTGAAAACATCTTAATCTCCGTGGATAAAAAGGCGAAATCCCGTGTGATTGTGTCGGTGAGAAATGAGAGCAGTTAATGGCGGGTTTTTCCTCCGCCGTGCGGTATTGTGTGACAGTGCGAGAGAAGTGACAGGCCGCTAAACTAGCATCAACGTTGAGGCCGCCCTAGGGACTGCCCTTGGGGAAAAACGCCCGATTTTTGCCTCAGCAGTAAATGATACAAGAGAGATGATACGACCGGTCAACAGAAACAAGTTTTGAGAGAGGGATCACGAGTTTTATTCTATAAGGAGGATTTTATACGGAATACAGATCACAGTTTCTTCTTCGTCTTAATCCATTCCACGACTATAAACCTGATTTGAACAATCGTATGTGTCTGTGTTGCTGGTCGTTGCAGGCTTCACATATTTGCATTCTGGTAAAGCGTCTTCTAAGGTAACATTGACATGTTTCATGCCTTCGTTTACTCAGATGAGACACCTTCTTCCGGAAGGTTAAACTGCATTGCAGTTTTCGCCATGGAATCTTAATTTATTCTCATTACATAATCCTACTGAAGATATCCCAATAATGGGTGTATTCTGTAACTTTTCCATTAAAATGTAGATGCCGTTACAATTTAAATTTTAACGGTCCGTTAAAATTTTTGTTGGCATTTACTATTATGTAATACAAAAATTTAGCGGTCCGTTTATTTTTATAGGCGATTTCGGGCGACAGCCGTTCACTTGCGGTATGTTGCGTTCAGGTGCGTTCACACATTCGGGCGCTAGGAACAACATACCCGGTATGCTTGGATCAGTGCTCACAGCTGAACGGGTTTGCGAGTCAGGTCAAAGTCAAAACAGTCGGAGTCGTGGTCTTATGTCAAACAGGGTGACATTATTTTCGTTGACTCTTTTTTGGACAAATATGGAAAAAACTATCTTTCTCCGTTAATGCATTTTAATTGTCAGACACTATTTTTGACAGTTTTAAATGTCGCAGAATATACATAACCACCAAGCACGGTGTCAATAAGTGAACCAACGATTTTTGGCGCCACCATTAACCATATCATACCGTAACTAACCGTAAGTAATCCAAAGAAGTGAACGGGTATGTCGCCCGAAATCGCCTTATATTTTTAATGGGTCTGTTAAAAAGTGATGTGACGTGAAAAACAGATTAACCAAAAACGCTTGTCTGATCAATTTATCACAGATTTTTGAATTAAAAAGTATCACGTCAGCTGCATTTTTGAAAGGTGTGACAATTAATTTATTTGACACATTCTTGAAATCCAAACGTATCCATAATAATATCCAGTAGCTGATTACAAAGAATAACCAAACAACAAAAAACTTTATTGATTGATTGTAGGGATGATGAGAAATAATTGGAGCTGCAGTCGTGGTAAACAGTGTTTATTAAATAGTAATTTACTTATTGATTGAATTTATGGAAGAAAATAGATGTTTAGTTGACAGTAAAATTTAAAAGCCCGAAAAATTAGATTTTTATCAAAAATATGCGCACAACTATCAAATTTGTTCAGTAATATTATATATATATTGAGGTGGTTTTCTCAGAATTTAAAACTAAAGCGTAAAGCTAGAGAAAATAAATTTGAATTAAATGTTACTGGAGAAGAGAAAGGATCACACAATAACATCTGTCAGTCGTCGTTGATTTTCTCGTAAATCTCTCCTTTGAAAAATATATATATATTTTACAATCGCATATAAAAACTAGAAATTAATGTATACTTACTGCAGCTGTTCATGTTCTAAATCTCTAATTAATATAATTAGAATTAAATTATTTAATTCATGTTCGTTTAATCTTCAAATCTAAATTAAAATAATTAACATATACTCTTGACAAGCTGGTAAAAAGTCAAAATTTAACCGGTTATTTTAACAGAAACCTTTAAAATTTTAATGGAAATGTAGTTACAGAATAGGAAAATAATAATTTTAGCTGCCTTTAATTTAATGTCAAAATTAATTAAGAAGAACTCCGTAATCATGTTGCGGTAACGAGCACCATAATAATGGTATCAACCTTAATTTCAAAAAACTATGGTCAAATAGTCGTTTGTTAATGATGCCTTTAGTCTCTTAAAACAGTTGAGGAATTTTGTGCCTCAAATGTGAAAATGTGTGTATGCGCGGGCCCATTGTTGTCTTTCGTGAAGACTAAAAACAATCCCAGGTTACAAATGTCAAAGTTTCAGAAATATCAACGGAATAAAAAAAAATGCGGCTAAATTTATATTTGGCGCTCTTATTAGGACACATCGTACCGAAGTACAGTGTGTTCAAAAAAATTCCTAACTCGGAGTAGGCTATGAACATTGAAACGTATGTCTGATCATTATTTAATTCAAAAGTCAAGTCGTCAAAATTGATCTAAGTTGTTTCCATTTCTAAAATAAGATTCAGAAGAAGAAAAGCTTTGAATTTTTTAGATTTTTGACAATATCTCATGTCAAAATGACATTTAATTAAATATTTTTAAATTAACATACATTTTTTTGATCAAAGCCTATTCCGAGTTAGGAATTTTTTGAGGACACTCTATGTGCTCCTTAAATGGCCAAATCGCGTTAGACGTAGACCGAGACAGCAGAGGAGTTTCCATCGCATGTAATATTTGTCCATGTTTTACTATCGCCGGCCAAAAACTCCGTACGAGAAAACGAGCCCAAACTCATATTAGTTGGGCCGGTTAACATTTTCAACAAACAATTTATAAAACCTACGTAAATGGTGAGAAAGTTATACAAATTTCTTTTGACTAATTTAAAATATAGATTTTATACTTCCAAAAACTGAATTTCTTATTCAAGTATTCCGCCATTTAATATTAGGTTACATCGCCTTTATTAGTAATACCAGCTTTAATTCTATTAGGCATTTGATCCCTAAGTCCTGCACATTTTCCTGTGTCTATTGTCCCATATTGTCTTGCAAGGTAGTTCACTGAACCCACTGAATTTTTACGAAGTTGCTTTTCATTCTATTAAAAGTAAAGGGTCTCGGTAGAAGCTAAATCTGGACTAGAAGCTGACCCTTAAAATACTGGTCGAACTATTATCGCCAGTCATTGGGCCCACAGTTTTTTACTTCCTTGTACAAAGTAAAGGAAGTATTGTATTCGCGAAAAATTTCGGTTTCCAGATTTCAACGGAAATATCCATTTTGGCCATCCCTGAATCCATTCTGACTAATTTCGTCATGACGTCTGTAGGTACGTATCTCGCATAACTCAAAAACGGTAAGCCGTAGAAAGTTGAAATTTTGTATTTAGGACTTCTATAACATCTAGTTGTGCACCTCCCTTTTTGGTCATTACATAATTTCCAGAAATGGTACTTTATTTGAAGCCTATAATAGACTTTAATGAAAAATTATTTTAAAATATAATCCAAAACTTTTCAAATTTGGTATATAAGATTTTTATGTCAATTGGAATAATATAATTGATTTTGGTTAAAATAGGCTAACCGGAAGTGATATATTACCTGAAGTTGTTAACAGTTTTTCTTGAATAAAATGGTTTTATTATGATTTTAGAAATAAATGCTTCAATTTTGTAATAAAGCTTGCTATGGATTAGGACAAAAAATAACAAAAAAATAAAAAATAGATGTCAAATTACGTCAAATACGTGCAATTTTATAATTGAGTCTATACTTCATATTAGTCTTGCGTACAAGGAAGCTGTGTGGTGTGCACATCAGATTTTTTACTTCCTTGTACAAAGTAAAGGAAGTATTGTAATCGCGAAAAATTTCGAAATTTCGGTTTTCAGATTTCAACGGAAATATCCATTTTGCCCATCCCTGAATCCATTTCGTCGTGACGTCTGTATGTACGTACGCACGTACGTATCTCGCTTAACTCAAATAAAGTAAGCCGTAGAAAGTTCAAATTTTGTATTTAGAATTGCTATAACATCTAGTTGTGCGCCTCCCTTTTTGTACTTTATTTGAAGCCTGTAATAGATTTTAATGAGAAACTATTTTAAAATATAATCCAAAACTTTTCAAATTTGGTATATAAGACATTTATGTCAATTGGAATAATATAATAGATTTTGGTTAAAACAGGCTAACCGGAAGTGATACATTACCTGAAGTTGTTAACAGTTTTTCTTGAATAAAATGATTTCATTTTGAATTTAGAATAAATGCTTCAAATAAAAGTTTTAGAGAATTAAATTCTGCGTCTAGCACATCAAGTATTACTAAATTAGCCCTCTGTATAAGCGAAATATGTAAATTTAAAACTTATATACTTTTTGGTTTTTATAATGAAGTTTGCTATGGATTAGAACAAAAAATAACAAAAAAATAATAAAATGATGTTAATGTCAAATTACGTCAAATACGTGCAATTTTATAATTGGGTCTATACTTCATATTAGTCGTACAAGGAAGTCGTGTAGTGTCCACATCAGATTTTTTTTTAGCTTTTAAGTCTATATTTAAAGTAGCCGAAAGAATTTTGTAGAATTTTCTAACCATTTGTGTAGATTTTATAATTCGTTGAAAATGTAAACCGGCCCAACTAATATGAGTTTGGGCTCGTATGTGCTATGTTCAGCAAAAAAAAGTTATTAATAGATTTGGATTTGCCGTCGCTATTTATATTGTAATTTTAAAAGATTTCTCGTTAGCAATATCTTCTATCGTTCATTTTTAACGGTAATGAGTTAGTAGATTCGCAGCAAGCCGAATAAAATTACAGGTCTCACTATATTTATTTTGACTTTTAAACGAATACGCACTTACAATTTAATGAACGTCGAAAGTCGAAAAATAAAACAATACAAAGTTAGATTCATATGCAAACAAAATAAAAAATAAAGTAATGAAATATGGCACCGTGCCTTTAATTAGGATATACGTATATATATGAGAAACAGAAAATAATGTTTCCCGTCTTTCTAAATCCGAGTGCAACAAAATTCATCTTCTGTAAAGGCAGCGTTAGTGTATTAGCCACCGTACCGGCACAAACTTCTTTATGTAAATCGAGGGAAATGTATACACCGTCAGTTACCGTAGCCTTGAGCAGCCTGGCGGGAGCAACGTCAGTCGAGCCCCGCGGGACGATGTGACGAAAATGATAAAGTCCAGCACGGCACGGCAAGGCAGACAAGTTTTAAATTAAATCCGAGACTTTATGCACACTTGCCCGTTTAATTCAGCCGCGGCCGAACGACCGAGATAAAAGACGAAGCGGAAGTGACGATGACAGCTCAGGGAAACAAAAGAACGATTGAGGGAGACTGATTTCCTCCAAGATGTTTGTCACTTCAGAAGGGTTGCTGGCTAATTGTCATGTTAATTTACGGACGGAAGTTTCAATGCGTCTTCAAGCACAGATTCTAATTTTATACCCAAAATATTTTCAACAAATTGATTTCCAAATTTATAAACACAAAATGATAATTATCTTATTTTTTTACCTTCCGTCACCTTTAGGTAAGGAAGGTATTGCCTTTGGTCATAAAATTCGGTGGTGAGTTTTTAATGAATAAGCACGTTTTAGGGTCCCTAGAATACGATTTTACTACTTTTACGGTGATGTGTGTGTGTGTGTGTGTGTGTGTGTGTGTGTGTGTGTGTGTGTGTGTGTGTGTGTGTGTGTGTGTGTGTGTGTGTGTGTGTGTGTGTGTGTGTATGTGTGTGTATGTATGTATGTATGTATGTATGTATGTATGTATGTATGTATGTATGTATGTATGTATGTGTGTGCGTGCGTGCGTGCGTGCGTGTGTGTGTGTGTGTGTGTGTGTGTGTGTGTGTGTGTGTGACAAAATTTTCGACTGCGTTAACTCTAAGGCTCGGGCCACACTATGCGTTTTGGCGGGACCGGTTTAACGGGACCGGTTGACCGGGAAGACAACAACTTATTGTTTTAAATGAATGCGTCCACACCGATGCGGTTGCGGTCCGGTTGCTGGATACTACCGCAGCATGTTGCGGTTTGACGGGACGGTCAATTTGCCGCATGACAACTACAACATATTGGAGATAATGTGATCGTTCACAAGGATCTAGTTATGTTTTATAATAGACAACGTATACTATTTGGGCTCTGCACTGATCAGACATTGGTCCGACTGTGTCCGAATCGGGTTGTCATTGCTGCCGTCCTGTTTAGCGGGATATATGTGCACGCTGTATGATCCATCCCGTTTAACCGGATGCGGTTTTACTGGTCCCGCTAAAACGCATAGTATGGCCCGGGCCTAATACTACAATTCCAAAAATTATATTTCTTTCTTATACTTTCTTCGTTACATCCATATGAAGAGCTGATTACATTTAGGTTTTAATTGGTCAACCGGAAGTACCCTTATTTGAATATTTAACAGTTTTTCTTGAAAAAACGATGTTAAATATCACTTTTTCACATTTAATGTTATTATAAACATTAAAGAATATTTTATTCACTATACGATTTGACTGCATTTTATATTTCATATTAAATTGATATAGAGTTAAAAAATTATAAAGAAATTAAATTTCATAAATTAGCTAGCTATGCTATAACTTTGTAAACAGCTGCTATATTAAGAAAATTTTGATTTAAAGGTGTCAATGTCAAATTCAATTGACGTAGTATGTTTGTGTTATAATTTTTCTGGAAATATAGGATCTTTTGCTAGAAACTTTCTGAATGGAATTTGTATAAAATACATACAACTGCCAGAAGGTAATGTACGAAAAGATATAGAATCTTTTATAAGGAACTTTCAATATGAAATTTCTACAAAATACATAGAACTGACGGAAGGTAATGTGCTGGCCACATCAGATTTTTTTATTTGAAGTGACTGCTATTTATCTTTTGTTCATTCCAGTCCACGTTTAATTCTGTTGTTCCTTGGGATCACAGATTCCGCTGGTATAGGCTAATATCATGGCGTGTCCACGGGTGACCATGCGAGCTAGTAGTAAGAAACGTAAAATGTTCACGGGTGGACACGTGGTCCTACAGAACTGAATCAAAATGTCCATCGATGGCTACACAGAGCTTAAAGTGTTCAAAGGACCGTATGAGTGAGTATTGATTTGATTCAGGCTTAGATATCTATTAACAGAGCTGTTCAGAACGTGAAACTAAATCCTAGATACACCATGTAAAAGTTTAAAACACTAATAACCCGCCGTGCAACTTGATACAACGCAGACTAGAAACGCCGTACTACAAGCTAACTGTAACAGTCACAAAGAAATAATTTAAACAAATTTTTAACGTCCAACTTTTCAAATGGAATTCTATGCTGGATGACATTGTTGTCGTGGGATTCTACCACATACATTTATGTATTTGGATTTGGTAAAGATATCATTACTTTTTTAAATTATTCCAATTTTCCTTAGATGTGAAAGGGATTTTAATAGTAATCTAGCAAAATTTCACATCTCAGATGATTTTTCAATTTTGCAGTTTTCTTTTAATGCAGATGGAAACAGAAAGTAACAATTTCTCGGACTTGGAGTCAATAATAAAATTTATTGTGATTAAATGAGTACATGAGTTTTATTTCAAAATTGTTGTTCTCATTCTTTTCTTCATTTTTGGTGTAGTCTTTTTTCCTGTAGTAGAATTAGCACTTATTTCAGTTCAGAAATGTATTAGAAATAGAAAAGTGAATCAAGTTGTAAAATACAGTTAAGTTAATTAAATTTAGTAATATAACCGTTTTATGTATAAGAATGTATTATTTTTTTAGGAAAATATCTCCTTTTATGCTTTTTCATCATTGACCAAGAGGAAAGCAAGACAGTACTACACCATATTCAACGATGCCTTCGATCACCTCGAGCAAATTTGTCTTTTCTAGTGTAGTACCGACCTCAGCAACAAGCGTCAATTTCTACTGCGAATCATTCAATAAATTAATTTAATTTTACTTATTTTGTGTGACGAAAATAAATAAAAATTCTTGATCATCATTAACGCTAAACATCTGGATGCTCTCTTAAACGAAACTTGCCGTATAATTACCGGTTGTTTAAAATCAACACCAGTTAACCAATTATACCTGCTTAGCGGCATAGCTCCACCTAAAGTTAGATGGTCAATGGCCAGTATGGTAGAGCGCTCCAAACAGTTACATGATCCTCGACACCCAATGTTCGGCCAAGAACCACCTCAGTCACGTCTAAAATCGAGACACAGTTTCCTTTCTTCAGTGCATCCAATGACAGTGAGCAAGACTGCAACAAAACGCTTAATGTCGGATGAGACATTAAAGCCAGAAGATAAAGCAATGGGTATCCTTCCATATGAGACACTACCACCAGGTAATGATCAGAAGTTAAGTAGGAAAATGTGCAGTAAACATGTTCAAATGGGGGTACCAAGCAGAACCCAATTTATGTCATTGTGGTCAAGAACAAACAATGGCCCACCTGCTCACGTGCGCAAACTTAGAAGAGGAATGCACGAGAGAAGATCTGGCTAAGGCAACACCAGCTGCTATAAACTGTGCAATTTTTTGGATGAATACTATTTAGATAGGCCACTTCTCTGCCAGTTTTTGCGGACGGTTTTTCCTGTGGCATAAAGAAGAGAATCTTCGGAGAAAATGCATCCTCTCCGTCCTAGTTAATACCGAGCGATGTATGAAGCCTATTTCCATAATTTCCGAATTTAACTATTTATATGGTTATAAGTTATAACAACAAGCTCAACTAACTCACTCCATGTGGTCCGGATGTGGTATTTCACTACCGAAAATCGGTCACTTCAGTATCTAAAGAGTGAGAAATATTTGTTGTAATGTATTATATATAGTTTGGTACGTTCTATCGGTGTCAGAAATATTCCTACTAGAATAAGAAAATTCTTAAAGCAATAGAACGCTCAGTAGCAAAGAACTGTCAAGTAAAAAATAAATATGATAGAACAGTGGCAGTGGTTATGTGTTATTGTTAGTTAGCAACTAAATATAACTTTGTATATTTATTTTGAATCTTCAAAATGTTGTTATGCAATTATTACAGAGATTATATTTATATAAAAATATATTAAATAATAAAAACGTAAAGGAAGTATTTTTGTAGAGCACAGTCTAATATGAACATTCACAAATGTAACAGAAAGGTACGCGCGACAGTCGGCTAGTAAACTTTTGAATTTATCTCCACTCTATATATCTTCCTACCAGCGCTTCCAGCTCTGAGTTGGAATGATTCGTAGGAATATTCAGATTTTTTTGACGCAAAAGTACGATCATTGAGGTTCTACTAGAAGAAATAGGAAGATTTCTGACACCGACAGAACGTACTTTTTATTGTGTATTAATTATTTATATTATGTATATGGTTTGGAAATGAATAATAAAAATAATAATAATAATAATAATAATAATAATAATAATAATAATAATAATAATGATAATAATAATAATAATAATAATAATAATAATAATAATAACCATCATTAACGGAATTTGGAATATTCGAAAAACTGAATGGGTTTAGAACGTTTCAGAATACTTCAGAATTATAAACACACAATCATGTATTTATAGATAACATCCATTTATTTATTTGTTTATTTTGGGAATGGGAAAAAACTATTTTATATTTAAATGAAACGTGAAGCATGCCGCGTACGGAATTAAAACCGTCAATTATCCATCTAAAGTATTTAAGTGGTGGCCGTAAATTTTTAAATTCTATTTCTTCATGAATAATTGAGATTTCTGTTTGCATAAGACGAGCACTTGAAATCTTTTCTGCATGTTTGAAATGCAAATCTCTAAAATGAATAAATTATAACGCAACTCTGAGCTTCGCTACTACTTCTTAATAGTTTTTACTGGGTTTCTTTCCTCACACTTTCTTGCTCTTATTCCACCAGACACTTAACAGTGGTTAATAATAAATTACATTATGAGAAAACAAAGTTTCATAATCGCCAAGCAACAACAAAAGAAAAGAGTGAAAAACTACATCTGTTTGAATTGTAAAATATGTATAAAAGCTTTTATTGAGTTCCACAAAATTAAACTCGATATTTCACGTATGCTTTTATTTTAGAATAAATGAACAATTATCAAAAGCGGGCTAACTCAATTAAAAGTTATAAATGAGTTTAAATAAACTAGAACGCAGTTGCATCGATTAGACTTTTAATTTTATTTAGTACTTTCTTTGTCAAAATTGCTCCAACATCACTGAAATCGGTACAAATTGGAATTAATTATTATGTTTACGTCTCGTTATTTTGCATTTTAGTCTACCACTGCTGTCAAACTTTACTGTTCGTTTGTTCCAGCGTTTACTGTTGTCAGTAAATATGTGTTCGTTAAATAGGAACTGCGTTAACAGGAAAGACGCGGCGTCACATATTTTTAATACCATCCATGAAAAACTAGGGTTTTCGAATGTCATTTGGTTACAGAAAGTGAATAACTTCAGACAAACCAGTTATTATTTTCCTAGTTACCTTAAAATTTTTGCTTCCACGGATGTGATGAAATAAGTGGAAAATTACAAAATATTTATTAATTACATTTAACTTCCGGTAGTCTGGTGGTTTTAACCGACAATGGGCCCTATTCTGTAACTTGGTGGTTAATTTTTAACCAGTGGTTAAAAATTTTATCCAATAGTTATTGATTTGACAACTAAAAATCCCTTTTTTTGTTATACGTCAACATACTTGATTGGTTAAAAAATTAACCAGTGGTTAAATATTAACCACTGAGATACAGAATAGGCCCCAATATTAGTCTGGTGGGGTCTATTAAACCCAGATGATCTAATGACTCCAAATTGAAAATGTAAGCAGTTCAAGGTCTGAAATGGCTTCAGAACAATTTTATTATTAACAAAATTTGAGCAACTAACAATAGTTTTTAATTAAACAGAAACTATAAAAAAGTCAGAATAATACACTATTTGCGTTGTTCACTTCAAAGGAGAACTTTCATTCAAATGAACTACAGTCCCTTTGTTCGTTCGTTTAGCAATTCTGTTAAATGTTTAATTTCAGTGTGACAATATTTTATGTACAGTTACTTTACCTTTCGTGACGAGACCATTTAAGCTCCCAAGTGTCAGTTGCACCTATTCAAACTTATTCTTGGAAGGTCCAGTTTGGGTATTTTTCATATTCGATTGCAGGTGTTCAGCAGACATCTGTTTCAAATTCCACATTTCTGCATTTGTACGCTGACCTTGAGCTATCTCGTCGCTCTGTGCTATCCCTCCTCTTCCACTCACCCTTCTGGTGGGGGTTGTTTCTTATTTTTGATTGGAGGCGATATTATTGTAAATTCTCTCTTGTCTAGTTTTAAGTTAGTTAGTAACAGCTACTCAAACAGCTAACATCAATTCAATATATTTATCCGTTCGTATAGTTTTAGTAAGATTTGTTATTTCGTGTGTTGTATTTAAAATAAAACCTTTAAAAGCAGTGAATATTTTAATTTTGAGAAAACTCGACACACCCTCAACATGGTCCTTCGAACCAGATGTGAAACAGCGATAAAAAGTGTCAACTAGGAGAGCCTGTGCAGCAGCGGTCCAAAGTGCCAACTAGGAGAGCCTGTGCAGCAGCGGTCCACAATTCACCAGACGCAGTTCACTTCTTCGGCGAGTCTACCACCAGGTTAGTCTCCAATCATCCTTTCTCTTATTTTTGTCTACCTTTCTTATTATTCCCTTACTACGGCTATGGCGGATGAAAACAAACAACTTAAAGCCAAACGAGGCACTATCAAACGGGCACTCACGCGATTTAAATCCTACATCGATTCACTCCAAGACGATAACGTAGATATTTTAGAATTGCAAGAACGAAGATCTAATTTCAAGCCACTTCTCTCACAATATAATGATATTCAAGATCAAATAGAAATACTGGAAGAAGACGAAGGTTCTGATAAAGCTACAAAAGAAAGAGAGAAATTCGAAAATCTATATTACCAGTTAAACAGTAAAGCCGAGAAGATAATTAAACAAAACTCCACGAATTCAGACTCGCAATCATTTCGTAACTCTCTACGTTTGCCAGAAGTTAACCTACCAAAATTCACGGGAAATTATCAAGAATGGTACGACTTTTACAATTCTTTTGAGTCTTTAATCAATTCAAATAAAACTTTATCCAAGATTCAAAAACTGCAATACTTAAAATCAGTACTTAGTGGCGAAGCGGCTGAAATTCTTTCCTCATTGGAAATAACAGACAAAAGTTACGATTGCGCGTGGGAAATGCTCAAGGAGCGTTACGACAACAAAAGACTTATCATAAATAAGCATATTCGGTCTATTTTTGATTTACCGGTACTAATCAAAGAAAACCATGCTATATTACGTCAAATAGTAGATGGTGTCACAAAACATATTCGTATTTTAAAATCATTGGAGCGGCCAACTGATAGTTGGGATGACCTCATTATTTACACAATTTCAAATAAATTAGATTCAACAACAATTAAGGAATGGGAGTCTTCTTTAAGCAAAGACAAAATACCAACCTTAAAAGAGCTAACCACCTTTTTAACGAAAAAATGTGAAATTCTAGAAGTAATTTCTCGGAAAAATCAACCTGCCATCCCTGCAAACAAAGTTACAAATTCAAATAATCAGAAACGGCAGACATGTTTACTAAGCAACCATGGCGCGGCAAACAAAATGTTTTGTACATTCTGCAATAAGGATCACTCCATCTATAACTGCATGAAATTCAAAGGCCTTACAATAGAAGATCGCATAAAAGAAGCACAATCTAGAAATTTATGCATGAATTGCTTAAGAAAGGGACATAGTGTAAAATTTTGCTCTTCCGGTTCCTGTCGTAAATGCCAAGAAAAGCATAACACGCTACTTCATTTAAATCGCCCACAAGAAGATCCACCTGTTACGAGCGGGAATCCTGCATTACAATCGAATTGCTCACAAGAGGCAACACCTACTCCTTCCTTTCACGCTTCTTTAAGGGCGCCACAAGTTTTACTTTCTACGGCTATTGTAAACATTTCTGACGTTGCTGGCAACAATCATCACTGTCGCGCGCTACTCGATTCTGGGTCTCAATCATGTTTTATAACAAAGTCGTTCGCTAAACGCCTGAATTTACCAACTACGCCGGTAAATATTCCATTGTCAGGCATAAATCAAACACAGTCAAATGTATGTTCAAAAACCACTGTGATTATTAAATCTTGCTACAATTCTTATAAAAGGCGAGCTGATTGTTTAATCCTCGATCGTATAACAGAGCAACTCCCAGTAAAATCAATTAATGCTAATGAGATTAACATACCGAAGAATATCAAATTAGCGGATCCGAACTTTTATATTTCAAACTCAATTGACCTCCTAATCGGCGTCGAACTATTTTGGGATCTTCTCTGCGTTGGGCAAATAAACCAAGGAAAACAGCAACCATTGTTTCAAAAAACCCAGCTAGGTTGGATTGTTTCAGGGCATACAACGTCAAATTTGAGTCCGCCAAGTAGTACGTGCAATCTTTCTGTTGATTCTTTGCTAAAGGAAAAATTAACGCAATTTTGGAACATAGAAGAATGCTCTGACAAAAATTACCTTTCATCAGAAGAAATTTCCTGTGAAGAACATTTTCTAAGCACACATCACAGAAATGAAGACGGTCGTTTCATCGTTAAAATTCCCTTCAAGGAAAACAGTATCTCATCTTTAGGTGAATCAAGAGCTCAAGCTGAAAAACGTTTATTTGCACTTGAACGCAAATTTCATAGAAATCAAAATATGAAAGATTCTTATAAAACTTTTATACATGAATATGTCGAACTCGGGCACATGATTCTTGTTTCTCCAGAAAACATTCAATGCAACACTTCACCAGCCTTTTACCTACCACACCATGCGGTCATAAAGCAATCAAGTTTAACCACTAAACTCCGGGTGGTCTTTGACGGCTCCGCTAAATCTTCATCGGGCATTTCTGTCAATGATATTCAAATGGTAGGCCCTGTATTACAGCAAGATTTAGTTTCCATTATTCTACGTTTTCGAATGCATAAATACGCCATCACCGCAGACATCGCCAAGATGTACCGACAAGTCCTCATCGATCCTTCGCAAAGACATCTCCAACGCATTTTGTGGCGAGACAACCCAACTGACGAAATACAAACCTACGAGCTCGCAACAGTCACATACGGCACAGCATCAGCTGCTTTCCTAGCTATTCGTGCTCTCCGTCGTTTAGCTGAAATTGAGCAAAACAATTATTCCGTGGGTTCGGAAATAGCGCTTCGCGACTTCTATGTGGATGATTTGTTAACCGGTGCCGATTCAAAGGAAGAAGTAGTTCACATTCAACAAGAACTTTGTCAAATGCTTGCCAAGGGAGGATTCATTTTGCGAAAATGGTTTTCTAATGTTCAAGAAATCATGAATAATTCTGAATTAAGCACAATTAATTTGGAAAAAAACCAAACTGTCAGCACTCTTGGGCTCCAGTGGAACGCTCACGATGACATTTTTTTGTTCTCGCAACCGGAATATTACACGAATACCAAAATCACCAAGAGAAAAATTTTGTCAAACATTTCACAAATTTTTGATCCCCTTGGATTAATCGGACCTATCATCACTACGGCAAAGATAATAATACAACAATTATGGCAAAGTCAAATCACCTGGGATGAATCCGTACCAGTCGCAATACACACTCAATGGATTAATTTCGAGAAACAATTAAGCGATTTAAGTGCTCTTCATATTCCGCGCTGCGTGGTTCCGATAGAAGACGATATTCATATAGAACTACATGGTTTCGCCGATGCCAGCGAGCGTGCTTACGGTGCTTGTATCTATGTCCGTGTTACAAATAGCCAGAATCAGCATTCCAGCACTCTATTATGCTCCAAGTCCAGAGTAGCTCCATTAAAAAACATATCACTTCCTAGGTTGGAGCTTTGTGGTGCACTTGTACTCGCAAGACTCATGAAGAAGGTAGCATATGCATTAGGTCGGAAAATTGACCGCATTCTCTTTTGGACTGACTCTACAATAGCACTCGCATGGATCAAATCAACAGAACGCAATTGGAAAACCTTTGTTGCGAACCGCGTCGGAGAGATTCAAGATCTTTCAAACCCAAACGACTGGCATCATGTGAAAACTCAAGACAATCCAGCAGATTTGATTTCAAGGGGTAGTAAGTTAGCAACTTTATTAAATTCCAACTTATGGTAGCATGGGGCGCTATGGTTGCTTAGCGATTACTCAGAAAATGTAAGTCAATCAAATTCATTGAAATATGAGCATGAGATGCCGGAACAACGTACAAACGCATTAATCATTACACACGCTTCAAATAGCAGCGAGGAGATATTCAAATTTTCACAATTTTCCAAACTAACTCATGTCACAGCATATTGCTTACGCTTTATTAACAATACAAAATTAAAAAACCCTTCTGAGAGAACCAACGGTCCCTTATCAATATCCGAGATTTGCTCTGCTACAAATGCTTTACTAAAAATAGTTCAGGCATCTTCATTCGCAGATGAACTACACAATTTAAAGCAAAACAAGAGCGTTAATAAAAACAGCAAATTACTGTCACTTAACCCGTTCTTGGATGACAATGGAATCATACGGGTTGGTGGGCGATTACATAATGCATCCATTCCTACTGCACAGAAGCATCCAATCGTTTTGCCCAAAACTCATATATTTACGAGATTATTGGTGGAATATGAGCACACACACAACCTACATGCCGGCCCACAAGCAACTCTTACGATCATAAGACAGAAATATTGGATAATAGGAGGCCGCGACTTAGTTCGGCAAGTAACACGAAAATGTATAACATGCTTTAAGGTCAAACCACGAGGGACACAACCTATAATGGGTGCATTACCACAACAAAGAGTGACACCATCGCGTCCATTCGCACAATGCGGTGTAGATTATTTTGGACCAATAAATGTTCGCGAAAACAGAAAACGAAATTATAAGACACATAAAACCTACGGCGCAATATTTATATGTTTAGCCACAAAGGCTATCCACATCGAGCTTGTCACTGACTTAACAACGGAAGCATTTTTGGGTGCTATGAAACGATTTATGGCGCGTAGAGGCAAACCGCAGGATATATTCTCTGACAACGGGACGAATTTTGTTGGGGCCAGTCATGAACTTCGTAAGCTTCGAGACATGTTTATTGAAGATTCACCAAAAAATGAAATAATCACAGCAATGATTTCGGACAGCATCAACTGGCATTTTATACCACCGAAGGCTCCACATTTCGGCGGTATTTGGGAAGCCGCGGTTAAATCAACAAAATATCACATTCGTCGCGTGATAGGAAATGCCTGTTTAACCTATGAAGAAACTTACACATTCCTGGTACAAATCGAAGCTGTACTAAATTCCCGTCCTCTGATCCCTCTTTCTAACGACCCCAACGATTTTGCTCCTTTAACTCCTGCTCATTTCCTGATTGGAGACTTGCTTACCTCTAACGCTGAACCAGATTTATCTACAACCTCCATTAATCGATTGTCGCGTTGGCAGCACATTGAGCGCTTACGTCAACATTTTTGGTATCGGTGGTCGAAAGAGTATTTATCTAACCTGCAGGTTCGCAATAAGTGGCAAACCAAGGACAACCTGGATCTTCAACCCGGTCAACTGGTCATCATTCGAGATGACAACTTCCCTCCTCTACAGTGGCATATGGGACGCATCGAGAAGGTCCATCCTGGACACGACGGCATCGTGAGGGCAGCTACAGTGCGCTCATCTGCAGGAACTTTTAAAAGACCCGCTGTTAAACTTTTTCCCCTGCCCCTAGAGTGAAGTGCTAGTGTTTTGGTCTGAAGTGTTTCATGTTGAAATCTAATCTTTCAAGGCGGGCGGGATATGTTCGTTCGTTTAGCAATTCTGTTAAATGTTTAATTTCAGTGTGACAATATTTTATGTACAGTTACTTTACCTTTCGTGACGAGACCATTTAAGCTCCCAAGTGTCAGTTGCACCTATTCAAACTTATTCTTGGAAGGTCCAGTTTGGGTATTTTTCATATTCGATTGCAGGTGTTCAGCAGACATCTGTTTCAAATTCCACATTTCTGCATTTGTACGCTGACCTTGAGCTATCTCGTCGCTCTGTGCTATCCCTCCTCTTCCACTCACCCTTCTGGTGGGGGTTGTTTCTTATTTTTGATTGGAGGCGATATTATTGTAAATTCTCTCTTGTCTAGCTTTAAGTTAGTTAGTAACAGCTACTCAAACAGCTAACATCAATTCAATATATTTATCCGTTCGTATAGTTTTAGTAAGATTTGTTATTTCGTGTGTTGTATTTAAAATAAAACCTTTAAAAGCAGTGAATATTTTAATTTTGAGAAAACTCGACACACCCTCAACACCCTTTCATCATTTAAAATATTTCTAGTAAGACATCTCTTCCTATAAGGCAAGAAGTCTAACTTGCTCCCATTCGCATTTTCAATATGATTAATCTACTAGTATAGTAATAAATACGAGAATACCTATAAGTTAATCTAATCGACATTGTTTTAACAAAAAAAATCTGGTGTGGCCAACACAATACCTCTTGCCATTTACAGCCCGTCACGAAAAAATTAAGTTAATCCTTACTTTTGGGTTAGCGAATTTTACTCTAATTTTGACAGTTTATTTCTTAAAATATAGTCTAATCTAATCCAAGTAACTACCTGTTTTAAACTTCTCAACAGGATTAAATCCCAATTACAGAGTGGGTTCACATTCACACACATCCATGCCTTAGTCTTAGTGGGATTCGAACCCAAAGCTAAGCTCAAGATATGAGGCGAGCTATAATAAAATGACGATTAAATTTTAAATACCGGGATAGAATAGAATTCATTAATCCAAAAATGAGGATTAGTTTAAACATTTTTGTTTATCGTCAATTTTTATTAATCTAAATACATACCTACATATTTACTTAAGCTGGAAACTGTATTGAATTCCTTTTCTATTGTTCTATTTACTATTCTTTTTAAAACGTTACTAATATTATTTTGAAATGATTAATTCTTTGATAGTGACATTTATCGGTCAGTTACATACATTTGAATAACTGCGTTTTGTTTGTTTAAAGCGTAGGCTCTGGAATTTAAATTACAGATATTTTTATAAATTTATCCATAAAATATATAGAAAAAGTGTTAATGCAAATCTATAGCAAATTTAATAATCTTTAATTTTTATAATAACATTAGTCTCGAAAAAATAATATTTACAGGTATTTTTCGAAGAAAAACTATTTTGAGCTTCTAGTAAAGTGCCATTTCCGGTTATCTGATATTCACCAAAATCTAATGGGCTCTTTCTATTACATAAAAAGTTCGAAATACAAGATTTCTAAATTTTCTGAAAGATAGTATTTGAGTTAGAGTGGAGGATCCACATATACACACATACATACAGACCCATCATCCTGAAAATGTTATAATTGGATTCTAGGGACCTTAAAACGTTGTCATTTACCAAAATCCCGATATGCGATTTTTAGCACGATCCCTACACCTCTCTTACCAAGGATAGCGGGAGGTAAAAATAGATTTATGAGATAGAAAACAAAATGAAAACCTTTGAAGTACGTTAAAATCTTTGTCGTGTATTAAGTCTTGTGGGGTCTGTGGTGCCCGAAGAGCGGTTTTGTCTATATTGCATAGATTTGTGCACTATGAATTCAGATAGAGTGTAGAGGCAGTTACTATTAATGGCAGCTGCTGCTATTTATAGGTTTAAGAGATGAGACGTAATTACCATACCTCTGGGTCTATTAGACCCCACCAGCCTTCCGAAAGGTTACAAATCGATTAATCTTTCAGATTATTGAAAGAAAATGTTGTGTATACCTCTGGCTGAAACTTGAAAGATGTAGCCCTCGCTATACTCAGACGGTAATTTGTAGACACGGTCTGCAAGAACTACTTTCAACCCTTGGGCCCTTGGTATATAAATAACTATGGCATCACTGGCGGCAGTAAGTTTTGACGCATGTGCCAGTAAAGGCCATCCATTATTCATGACTTCGGTTCATATCGCTGACTTATTCCAGTGTGATAGCTATAAGGAAGTCATGGATCCGGTTGTCAGATGAAATGGAATCGGTTTCATTTCCTCTGACTATTTATCGCTGATTTCTCTACTGCGCATGCGCAACTGTCTCTGAAGTACAGGAATATAACTTTTCGGAGTAAAATATAACTGCAGAAACGTCAGAAGTTGATATTTTTTTTTGATGCACATAAAATAAGTATGCTTGTCCACAAATGCAATATTTTTCCATCGTTTTCATTCATTTTACTTGAAATAATTTGATATATCAACAAATTAAAATATGTTGTGATTAAAGATACTAAATCATAACAAAATTCAAGTATAAAAATCCACTAAAAGTCGGAGAAAACGGTTGTTCAAAATTGCAGTGTGATAGATCTAGTTGGTTATACAAAATAAGTCAGCGAAAAAGAGTCAGAGAAATGATTGTAGTGCGATAAGGCCTTAAGAAGCAATTTCAAATTTTAATAACATCTCGCAGTAAAATAATTGTATTAACAGTTTACGATATGTTTATGGACAAATAAAATTATATTTCTCTATGCACAGTTTGGAACTAATAAAGTCTGTTTATATTAGATATAAAACGCACATTGAAAATATTTAAATGACTTAGAATTTAGAATATAGTTGGTAAGCTATATTTACAGACAAATAAAACTACTTTTCTTATATACTTCAGATCTAACAAAGTAAGATTATATTTTATCAAAAACTATATTAATATTACTATTTTGCGAATATAAAACTACAATATAAAATCTACATTGTAGGTAACTCTTATTTGTCAGAAAATAATATCAATAAACTGTAAAGGAAAACTAACTACTGATTCAATAAAAATTTTATACATACGTTGAAAGTAATAAAATACAATTTCGTATCTTGCTATATTACACATTATATAGTCCTTTGAAATATGTATACACAAATGTACCGATTTTTGTGCTCGGCGAAGTTTATTTACTGTAAATATTGAATTTTGTCTCCTTGGAGACACAAAAAGAATTCGTCTTTTCTAAAGGGCGATGTATTATAAATATGGATGGAATATATATAGAAGTCGAAGTAACGAACATTGAAGAAATATACACTCAACTGATTCATTTTTGAATAAAATAAAGTGGTTCCATATTCGTTATTATTTAATTGCAATATTCAGAGTATCTAATACTTTTAGCCAAGGTGTACGTGGTTCTGTATGAATTATATAATTACATTGTTTTCTTTTTGCACAAACGGCCTTTTTATCCACGTGCACATAAGCCTGAAAAACAATTTTGTGTTCTGTAAGCTACGTATGATCTATGAAGCGAGCTTGGCGCAAAAAGTTGCAATTTACAAATTGCTCTCTGTAATATTCGTTGCATGTAACAAACCTCTAAGCAATTAGTGGAAGCATCTCTGCTAGGGAATTTCACGCAATTTTCCCTTCCAATTGCAATTCTAAACTGAAGTAATTGTAAGGTCTTTTAACAAGGTTTCTCACATTATGAACATTATAATATTCTCCAACAATGTCATTATACAGATACAGGTGTCCCAAAAACACGTCCTGCATGGGAAGCTCGAGAGCTATAAGAAATACGAAGTCGGTTAAATAAAACAAAATGTTACACTATTGAAAAGATATTTTGTAGCTATAATATATCTTCATTTGTTTCAAACAGCGAATATAATATAATACCCTAGGTCGCAAAATTGTGGCGTCATTTGAAATTATTTTTCTAAAACTAGAAACTTATGATATATATATATATACAGGGTGTCCCATAACTTCAGGTACATATTAGAAGGGCATATAGTTCTTAATGTCCTGATTACGGAACAAAAAGAATTTTTTCAAAATTCAAAAATAAGTTTTTGAGGTTTTTGAAGGAAACAGTTTTGGGACACTGGTTGAATAGGTTGTGTTCTTTTTATTACATACACATCTCCCAAACTTAATTGGTGTGACAAAGCTTTACGTAATTGCATAAATTAATTTCATTGTTAAATTATTTTATGTAATAGTTATAACTAATTTCACTATTCCAAATATTATAGTATCCAGGGGTACAAAAAATGTTCTTCTTAAGTGAACTACCCTTAATTCTTTTTGTTCCGTAATCAGTACATTAAGAACTATATGCCCTTCTAATATGTACCTGAAGTTATGGGACACCCTGTATATATATATATATATATATATATATATATATATATATATATATATATACAGGGTGTTATATTTTAATGGACCCAGCAAATATCTCGCTTATTTATTAAGTTGGCAATTTTTTTCATATAACATGATTTATACAGGAACATGTAAGCTACTTGATGACGGATGTACATTCCTGATACCACTTCCGGTTTATGAGTAATTAATATCTACTTTGAAATTTCAAATGGAACATACTATATTTTTTTACAAATTTGAAAAGTGCATCAAATTTGTTTTACAATCATGTAAAATAATCCATACGTTACATTATTAAAAATTAAAATGGCGGGCACTTTTATATACACCTAATTGGAAAGAGAATAGTGAGCCATGACTGTGGCTTGTATTCCTTATTGTTATTTTCTGTATTATTATGACAAAAAAATATTATTTCGTTTAATAATAATAGTTACAAATGTTTTAGTGAATTATTTTATTATATATATATATATATATATATATATATATATATATATATATATATATATATATATATATATATACTGTGTATCTGTCTTAGGGACGGTATTTCCATCTCCGGATAAAGTTCAGGATAACTATCCGTCAGATAAATGATAAAATATCGCATCGAAATAAAAGTATAAATGATGTAAATTATATTGAATGTCATTTTTTGATGCGATATTGTTCATTTATCCGACAGATAAGTTATCGAGCACTTTATCCGAAGATGGAAATACTGGCCCTTAAAGGTGTACATAGGAGATTAACATGGGAAATCAGTTTTTTGCAATGTCCTGCTCGCCTAATTATTTTAAGCAAAAACGCGTCAAATAAAAGTTTTAGGGTATAAAAGTCTGCATCTAAATCAATAAACAGAATTACCTTTATATGCTTTGTAACGACAGAAATTAAATATGAAAATTACGAAAATTTAGAAAATTACGTTGAAAATATCGACAGCCATGGAATTGAACAAAAAATAAATAAATGCTTGACGTTTTATCAAATTGCCAGAAACGTCAAATAAGTTTACTTACGTTGTGACAGATAAAACGTCAAGCATTTATTTATTTTTTGTTCAATTCCATGGCTGTCGATATTGTCAACGTAATTTTCGACATTTTCATAATTAATTTCTGTCGGTACAAAGCATGTAAAGGTAATTCTGTTTATTGATTTAAATGCAGAATTTTATGTCCTAAAACTATTATTTGACGCGTTTTTGCTTAGGAAATTGCAAAAACCTGACAGGCAGAAACCATTGTTTTAACCTATAAATGTAATATTGTGGTCATACCTCATTTTCCAATTGTATTTTTTCTAAAAAGTATACTTAAAAGTACTTACATATACAGGGTGCCCATTTTAAAAGTTCCCGCCTCAAAATTCATGAATAGGCAATCCATGATACATTTCATAAGTGACTTTATCTACGACAGTGCGCTAATACGTAATTGGTACACTAACTTGAATGTCATTATGAAACTCATAATGACATTCATTACTGTATACGTATTAATAACGTAGGCTACGAATGAACATTTCAATGTTTCTCATTATGTCAAAATTTAAATGAAAAATGTATTTTAAGATCAATTTAAACTGTCGTAGATAAAATATTGAAGAATACACGTTTGATATAGCCTAATAATGAAACTTGCGTGATTAAAACACTCGGCTCACCGCCTTGTGATTTAACATCACACGCGTTTCATTATGAACGCTATATCAAACTTGTATCCTTAATATCTATTTTATATTTTGCGTTCATAATGAAGTCATTACGATACGCAATTGCGTATCGTAATGACCTTCATTTCGATAAGCAATTTTTTGTTTTAGACTGTTGGTACTAGATGACATTTCTTTAACCCATTTTTACCTAATTTATTTTTAGTTAATTGACAATTCATTTTAATAATATAATGTCGAAATTATATTTTTTTTTATTTAGGGAAGATTATTTACATGAAAATGTACAAATGGTTACAAATATAATCACAAATTGAGTAAGTAAATGTTATTATAGAAGGCGCAAAATATAAAAAATAGTATAAAGAACTCATTTTATAAGACTTTCTTTCGCACTTGTCAATTAGAAAACTCGCTAACGCTCGTTTTCTAAATTTTGACGCGTGCGAAAAAAACATGTCTTATAAAATACATTCTTTAATATACTATTGTTTTTAAAATTTTGTTTGATCTTATACCTGCTGTGATTATTCGATTGAAAGTAATAATATTCACCAAGTGGCTTATGTAATGTATTCTGTTTTGTCTATTCTTAGAATTTCAGGCGGGAACATATAAAATGGGCACCCTGTATAGAAAGTACTTTGAAGTATACTTTTAGAAAAAATACAATTGAAAAATGATGTATGACCACAATATTACATTTATAGGTTAAAACAATGGTTTCTGCCTTGAAACAAATGAAACATCAGTCAATTAATATCATTTGTATCTTATTAAGTTTATTATGTTCATTTTCATTAATTAATTTTATTAATTTAACATGGAAACATTTTTAAAATTGCGTTTAGAAATATGTCTTTGAATTGAAAAACACACACAATTCCCTAATGTAACTTAAACTTTTATAATATTATAACTGGTCACCCGATTGACCGGTTCCTCTAGTTTACAATGAATAGAAATACCATGATCACTTATATTTAGTGACGGCGATACTACAGCCGACATACAAACACGAGTGAATGCTGGATGGATGAAATTGTATCAAATAACTGGAGTATTTTGTAACCGTCAAAGGCCTGTTTGGTTAAAAGGCAAAATATACAACTCTGAAATGAAGCCTGCAGTTCTCTACAGTATAGTGTTAGCTGTCGACTGTAACATGAACAAATATTGCATTTGACGGAGAATGCTTCGACTATGTTTTGGTCTCACGCACCATGACTGCTAAGAAAACTGTTATACGGAAGACTATGGTTCCCGGAAAATTCATCGCGGGTAAATTGATCGCGAGACCTTAAACGTCTAGAAGTTATGTGGCAAGATACACATGCAGCAGCTAAAGACAGATTAAACTGGAGAAGACTCGTTGCCCGGTGTGTCTAGTTACACGTATAGGGAATAAGAAGAAGGAAGAAATTTATCGCGGAAAATTCATCGCGGGGAAAATTGATCGCCGGAAAATTAAACGCGAGGTAAATTGATCACTGGTAAATTAATCGCGAAGAAAATTTATCGCGAAGCAAATTGATCGCCGGAATATTGATCGCGAGGAAAATTGATCGCCGGTAAATTGATCGCAGGGAAAATTGATCGCCAGAAAATTGGTCGCTAATATAGCATAAGTTCATCGTCAAGAAAATTATAAAATTAATGTATACATAATATATTCATCATATTCAATGAACACAGAGGGCCGATCAATTTACATCGCGATCAATTTTCCGGCGATCAATTTACTGGCAATATGTGTTCCACGCGATCAATTTACCGGCGATGTATTTTCTCCGCGATAAATTTTCCGCGATCAATTTACCGGCGATGAATTTTCCGGACATGAAGACTATGGGTGTTGGTGTTGCACCCATATCAAATTGGTCCCTGTATTTTACAAAATAACTTTAATGTAACGGTGAACAATTACATAGTAATTGAGTTCAAGTGTAAAGAAACATGAAATAAACTAATTATATAGTAGATAATACGCAGTGAAAATATTGGCCGAGTCCTCTATTGTAAGCAGAAACAATTGCGCCTACAACTTCATTCTATTCATGTATGCAAATGAATCTAGAAGCATCTAGACAAATTGTTTAATGTTCCTTGGCATCATTAATGTAATTTAGTTTAGTAAAAACCCACTGCACTATTCATGGCAGTGGTGTCGCTTCTTATTTGACTTGTAGCACTTTTTACTTCTAAAATCGATTCGGGTTTCTTTCGAACCGTTGTCTGTACTCCCCGTGACATGAATATTTATGCGAGACGGAAAACAATTTTGGTTGTTGGCTTCGTAGGGAAATGGAATAACTTGGAATTATCTCAACTCATATAATGTTGACGTGGATTTTAAAGTTTGGTTAGAGTTGCT